>VALG01014411.1:0-30425 GCA_009835305.1 Ipomoea purpurea | reverse complement strand
GCAACATCATCAATCTTTTCTTAATTATATTTCATTTTACAAATTTCACTTCAAATTTTCTTCCTTTCCTATTTAGTAATTATTACTTCTAAATTCACTAAATTAATAACATTTTAATCTGGTCCACATATTAAATGAGTCGGTGAGTCAGTGGCTGAAGTGTAAAGATATGAGGTTAAAAATTTCATTGTTCTCAAAATGTTGAATTCCCAACGACTAACTGAGCTGTCCTTGTAGGCTAAATAAGGAATTTCATATTTTGTTGGCAAGTAACCTTTTAAGTTTTTTTTTTTTTTTAAAGGGTATTTAAGTTGTTAATTAGTTGGCACTTGATTTTTAAAAAACTTTCAATTTTAGTTATCGACTACTATCATGATATTACCATATTTAGTCTTAATTTTTAAAATTTTACATCATTACGTCATTGACTTTTATTTACTTGACACAATTAGTCATTAGTTTAAATTTTGTCATTCCACGGTTAAATAAAAAGTACTAACATGTAATTTCATCATTCAAACATTTTGCTCTAACAAGTAATTTCTTTCCTCTCTTATTAACGTTTTCAATTAAATGACGAAATTTACATGGTTCTTTATTAAACCTATATATTAAACTCAACAAAACATTTAAAAAGGATGGTTAATTGTAGTAAAAACAAAATGATAGTCAATTATTGTAATTGATAAAAACTTTTTTTTTGTAAGTATGTCTAAAACGTGTAATGTTACACATAGTGATTTTTGGGTGTTTTACCCAGTGTTTTACCGTCGAACACAGTTGCTAATCCTTACTGAATTTGTGACACCTCTATGCGGTGGGCAATTGACTGTTATAGATTTCAAGTGTTCCGATACCTAAAGTCCAAATGACCAAACCCTTAATTAGTTTATGATTAAAAATTAAATTTGGCTTCGATTTTAACTAATAAAGTCAATCATGGAATAAAAAGAGAGATTGCTTGTTAATGTAGAAATAAAAACTAAAATTAAGAGTACAATAGTTAAATTGTTATGAGTTTTAGAAAGAAAAGAAGAAAAAATCATTCATTTAATTACCCGGAGATTAACAAATACTTACAAACAATCGGAGCGTTGGTTGGAGGGAATTACAATTTCATTCCTACCTAATTTTTCACATTAATTCTGATGGACAAGTAAATTTCTTCGTTTTGGTCGGGAAAGGGAATTGAAAATTCATTCCCTCATTTCATGAAATTATTAATCTCATGCCCTCCATTGGTATTTTGAATTCCCATGAAATTTAGGAAGAAATAAATAACTTTGAGACAAAAATTACATTTTTAACACTTAAAATTGATATTTGAAAGTCTTTCTTTCAATATTGTTGTCTTCTCCAAACACATAACCGTAATCAGTAAGGGTCCAACCTCAATCAAATATTGTTTTTCTCAAAATTCTCTATTTTATTACCTTTTTTATGTAATTTTAGGAGTTTATTTACAACATGTTACATAAATTTTCAAAGCAAAATTTGGAATTTGTCATTAATTAATAATAATAATAATAATTAATAAAATAATAATAATAATAATAATAATAATAATAATAATAAATATGGACATTTTGACTTTATACTACTTATTCCTTTAATTACCGTTGGCCATACCAAACATTGGAATTTGAATTTTCAATAATTTTATTCATTGCAACAAAACACTGAAATTTAATACAACTTTATTCCCACATTATTCATTCACATGGAAAATTGCAATTCTTTCTCATTGTAATTCCCCCCACAACCAAACACCCTATAAAAATTTTATGAATTTGGTATTTGATTTTCATAATCCTTTCATTAGATTATTTAGTAGTTAACAATCCAATTCAACTATTACCCACAACTGTAGGAAATTAAAATACTAGTATTAAAATGTAAAAAACTATAATTTATTAATTATTATATTAGAATGAAGTTAGAAGTATGGTTGGTAGGATTTGATGGGTTTGGGATTGTTTTTAACAAGTATAGAAGTAATAGGGAGCAAAGATTTGATGAGATGAGAGGTAAAACATAAAGGATGAAAGGATTGAATATTGATTGATGGATGGTCTCTGCCTCTCTGCTATGGTCTGTGTAGTAATCAGCAAAGATTAAAAGAATGACCCTTTTCTCCACTTACAATCATTCATTCATTTCATCACATGCCATTTCACTTCTTTCACTACAATCCTCCCCCCCCCCCCCCTAACTGCACCCGCATGCCTCTTATAGTATAAAAATATTTTTTTTTAGTTGACGAGAAAAATGTACAATTGATCGTACGAGCGACTCAGTTGATACTTAAAGTGGTACATTAAACTTGAGGATTTAAGGTCGAGCCATGACAATGAACTGCAACCATAGTGCTGGAATTCCACCCAATGTGATAGGCTCCAGTCACTATGATTTTTCCCTCCACAAACTTGTTTAGATGGGGTGTGGGGCCTAGGGGCCGAAAGATTTCACAATGTGGGAAAGACCTGCAACTATTACTTGAAGGTGTGTACTAGGTATACCTTGTTCCACACATAAGAGATAAATTGCATTAGAAAATCCAATGCGATGGGCTTGATCAAAAGAGTATTGGCAAGAATCGAATTCATAACTTTTTCGTACGAGAATCATGCTCCATTTATTTGGCCACCATTTTTAGGGTTATTTTAAAAAAATCACAAAAAGTATGTTTGGTGGAGTTTTATTTATCAATTGATTGTGAAATCAAGTCATTTAAAAAAGGATTAATGATCAAATATAGCATGCTTTGATGTGTTTAGAAAACGACATAAAACTTCATTTTAATTTGATTTGATTAATTTTGAATATAATAGATTTGATTTGAACCCAACATGTTTTGATTGTCATAGATTATTTTTAAAAAAATTAAAAAGGTAGGTTGATCTTGAAATCTTTTATAAATAAATTTACATTTATTTCACTGAATTACAAGATTTTTTACTAATACCATGTTTAATTTGATTTATTAGTCAAACTTAATTTTAAGCATGCAAAATTAATTATATATTGAAGGTATATTGAAACTTTCATTTAGTCATGTACTCATGTGTAATAGTCTGCAAATTATATTATATATAAGTGAGAAGTTATACTAAAAAATATTGTACAATAAGTTTGATTAAAAAAAGTTCACAACTTTTTAATACGAATTTAGAGAGTATAATAGAATGAACAAATCCTTCATGTGTCATCATCACAGCATCATCATCCAATCATTTACAAATCGGAATTATTCTTCTTTCTTCAATTTTCTATCCATTTTTATATTTAATTATTTATTCTCACTTTTTCGCCTACCACACCAAATTTTATACACCATTTTACTATTCTTTAATTCAAAAATAAAATTTTAATATTCTTTATTTGCTTTGACAAACGGTATTATATGGATAAACAAATAGCGATGACGCCACTTTGGGATGGGTATATCATATAAACAGATGAGTATGAGATGAAATTTATCATGAATGTTAAATTTTAGAGACATTTGATTCATAAAATGTTAAATTATTTTAGGAATATTAAAGTTTAAATTACCAAAAAAATATTTAATTTGGTGTTATAATTAAATTGAGGTATATAAATAAATATATTTAGTTTAGGGATTATTTTTTATGTTAATAATTATAATTAATTTTTTTACTTAAAATAAAATATGCTTAACACATTTGTATGTATTTCAATAACTTTAAAATTAAAATAAATAAATAAATAAATTAGTTGGGTAATGAAGTAGCCTTAAATTTTTAGGCTAACTGTCCGACGCAAAAGAGGTGTCTACAATCAACTAGGAAATTAGTCATTGTGTTCGAAGGTAAAAACTCTAGGTACACCCAAAAGAATAACTCAACCAAAAAAAAATCCTTTGACATTTAGTTGCGGTGTACAATTTGGTCTGCAAATAAATCCAAATGTGCTACAAGATTTACCAGATTTTCACTTTGTATACAATTTGGTCTGCAAATAACTCCAAATGTGCTACAAGATTTACCAGATTTTCACTTTGTATATACTCTCATCCACTACTATTATATTATTATATATTTCATTTCAACATTACACATCCCTTCACGCCCACCATGATTCCTTCTTGAATCATATATATAGGAGTAAGGTCAATTAATCCCACAAAAATTTTATGTACGAGTTGCAATTTATTAAAATATTTAATTTTTTTTTGAAGAAAGAACAAAAATAACATTGCTTTTTTTTTTTAGTGAGTAAAAAATTTTAAGTTAAATATTTTTTTAAAAAACAATCATAAGACTTTGTAAATTAATTTAGACAAATTATTGGTTTGAGCTAGTCAATTATGAGCAACTTAGCATGATTTATCTTTTCTGGTCCTTTGTCGGCTATGATTACAAGTCTGATTTCACATAGTGCACATCTTTAAGGAGTAGTTGTGGCTTGTGGGCTTTTCCAAAATGAAAGAGTTCAAGGACCAATTTAATTTAATATTCATTCTCACTAATTAATTTAATGGTTGACTTCTTTTTTAAAAAAAATTTGAAACGTTAATTGTTGACTTCTAAACGGTTGCAATTAAAACTCTCATAATTATATTCATCAAATATTTATACATATACATTTATACATTTATACATATAGGTAATAGTAATTAAATCCTATTTTTCTATCATTTAAAAAATGGAAGATTATCTCAAGGTAAAACAATAATAAATTGGTACTAACGTTTTTTTGTTTGGGTCAAACCTCAAAACATGATTGATGATGTCAATACTCTAAATATAAATTAAACACTCATGATATACTTTGGTGCAAATTAACCCCCCCCCCCCCCCCCATTCAAAATAAATTAGGCGAATTGATGGGGTGGATCATAGTCCACATAGTGTATAAATTCATAAAAAGTGCATGTTTTTGTATTACGTTGATGTACGATGTATTTTGATAGATATGGTCCACACAGATAATGAGTTGATAAGTATATTATATCTATATATATAGGTTAGGGTGGTAGGGGTATTTTTCGTCGTTTAGACTTTGGTTGGATAGTTTTATTCGTAGTGGATTTTACGTTTATGCATCGGTGGTGTTGGATATTACAGTGAATGTTATGATATTTATATGGTGAAGTTTATTGTATGTTTATTTGGTTGATAATCTTTTTGTTTTTTTAGTGTTTGTTATTAGTTCTAGTGTTAATTATTGGTATTGTATTGTCATTAGGAGTGTTGAATGTAGTTTATTGGTTGTGGTTTTATGATATTATGTGGTTGATCATGGTGTTAGATTGTTTATAGTGGGTTAAGTAGTCTTGATTATTATAGTATATGAAGGTAGTCAAGTGCAAATTTGAGGCTTCCCGTGCATGTTTGTTGGATGGTTCTGTACGCTACGGTTCAAGCATTAATTGGACGCAACATAAAGTTAGCATGACAGAGCGAGTCGACATCGACTATTAAGCACAGCGAAACAAATAACCACCTTGAGACTCATCTCTAGGGTTTTATATCTACAGAGCTCTGTCTTTGAGCGTTTTTGGGTATGTAGAGTAAAGTCTTACACATGTAATGCACTAAGCTCTGCTAGCGTCGTATGTTATAAGCATATTAAAAATAGCCACGGTCTTTATCGTCTATTTCTTAAAGGTTTATAAGAATCATACAAGTCGACTGATTAAGTTGGGTGATTGTTACTAGCGCATTACTCTTCATGGGATCTGCTTATATTTAGTACAATGAGATTCGTCGACGCACGTCACACAACTCACGCACATTAAGCACAAAACTCACGGCGCATTAGAGTATAAAACTTATGTACTTTAAAGTTTCAACAACAACTCACATTAAATACACATTCACTCACATTAAGCTCAAAATTCACGCACATTACGCACAAGACTCACGCACATTAAGTACAAAAACTCACGCACACTAATCATTACACACTCACGCACATTAAGCACAAATATCACGCACATTAAACACAAGACTCACGCACATTAATCACCCGCACGGAAAACACCTAAATGCACCTGAACCTGAACATACATACATACATACATACATACATACATAGCTAGAAAATAAGGAATAAAAAATGATGAGTCAATGTCCTGACTAGAATGCAAATCTATGACCTCCCATTTGGGGTGAGGCACAATTAAGTCGCTTGATCATAAAATTTCGACAGGTTAAGAAACATGTTATTTCAATTCAACAACGATTTTTTTTCTTATTCTAAAGTTTATCACTTATTATTATTAATAGTCTTTTCTATGCGCGATGCGCAAAAACATATACCCAATATATTTTTTTAAAATAACTAACAAATCCTACTAATTGAAAATCTATATGAAATCAAATTTATTTATTATAATAATTCAATATATAATGTCTACAAATATTATTTATCAAATATAAGAAGATGAATATATATGGTGGATGCATATGCATGGTTATAATAAATTGAATAAGATAACGGAAATTATAACGGTAAGTATTTTTGTCAAAAAATTATAGATACAACTTTAAAAGAACATGTACAAAATGATTAGCATTAAAAACATGGATATAAAATGAGGAATATAATTTTGATTGAGATTTATTGTGTTTTTAGATTTAGATTATTATTATTTGTTGTCACAATGATAACAAAAATTTCCACACACAAAAACAAAAATAATTGAGCACGACAAGGACGCAACTATTGCCACTTGGAGAGTATTACATGCTATGAACAGCGACAGTCACGTTGGAAAGATGAAGATAGAGAATTCCAAATGGATATAATCTTATTAATTAATTGTTTGAGATACAAAGAAATAAAGGGAAAATAATTTATAAAATATATAAGAGGATATGAACTTTGTAATCATGCGGTCTACAAATGTGAAAACTACTAATGAGGTAAGATAGATTTGTTATTAATATTGGTATTGTAGAGTATTTTAAATATAATTTATTTTTTATTGAATGTATAGGTGTGATGTTGTTATCTAGTGAATGAAAGCCAGATAAAATACAAAAAGGAGAATGTTAATTTGGATTATAATTAGATTATAATATATGTTGGAAGGAGGCAAACTATCAGAATATGTCAAGAATGCAATAGGAATAAGAAAAGATGTGACAAATTTTGAAGTTCTTAAATTATTAGAAAATTGCTCAAGGTTTTAATTTATGGAAAATTTTTAGTTGCCGATATGGTTCTCGGGATTTAAACTCATCTTAATATGTCCTGAATCGGTAATATGATCACAATTTCAATACAAAAAGCATAAACGAGTTAAATGTGCCTGATAGTTGACTGAACTCAAATAGAAATAAGGTGCGGCTAATAGGTAACACATCAGCGATTATGGGAGAATCAAACGTTAAAATTCTTGTGATTACTAAACTAATTATGTTGCTAATTAATTTTATTTTTTTTTGAAAGAAACGTATTTGGACTAACTAAGTTGTATGAAATATATTAGCTCATAACCTTAACTCATTGATATTAAGAACCTGGATTTTAGTCAGTTATCATAACTTAATTAGGACTAACCACTTCCTAATTAATTGTAATTAGGAATGGGTGATACCTAATGAACTTTGATGTATTATTGATATAATAAGGATCCAAAAGAATTAAATATTGAGTTAATTCCAGTTGTTGTGTCTAGTTTATATATTGTCAGTGACAATACTCATCGCTTTGTAATTTATTTGATGTCAGGAACACTTCTATTTTTGATTTGTTCCCTTATTGACTGATGACCAATTTTGCGTCATATTATTAATTAATATAATAAGAATAAAAAAAAAGAAAATATTAATTGTTAAAAGATATACGTGAATTTTCTTATAAGACAAAGAGCATTTTCGTCTTCAAATTCACATATTTTTTTTATGTTGTTAGGGAAATGATATATAAACAATAAAAGTTATATGAGTTTGTATAACGGTATGTCGAACGTCTAATCTTGTAATTAAAAAAGATCAATAATGTCCTTCTATTCTAGACGAAATGTTCAATATCTGATTTTGGTATAATAGAGACCAAAGATTTGATTGTAACAGCTGTCACAAGTGATACTATGACGTCAAGAAGGAAGAATTATATTGTGGTAATTAAAATAGAATATCGGAAAGGGTGAGATGTTTGCACTTTAGTAACGGATGAACTAAAAGAAAATTATAAAAAAAAATTAAACTCTTATAGGAGAATGAAGTGATATGTAGGGTTTCTCAATATTATTGAATGCGACTCTTATTGCCTTTATATTGTTTTATTTATCGATCAAATCATTTCCTTGGCATGGCACATAGGGTGAGCGAGATAGGTAGGAAAAGTTATGACTGAGATTGGAAGAACTCTACGGATTATCTCCTAGCACCATTTATGAAAAGCCTGATTGAGATTAAAAAAACAGAAAAATACGAATCTCTAATTTACAAAAATTATAGATACGAATATATTATTAGTGTTTGTAACTATATTTATGTATTTTACAAAACATCATCGTCCTGGGTATCTATTTTAATTTTTATCCACAATCTTTTGTGTAACGGAGAGTACTTGGGTAGCGCAGTCTATTCAGCCTGTTTGTACGTTTCCTGTGTCGTATTGCAGTCGTCCTTTATAAAGGGTTAGTAATGTGCGAGTGTGTGGACAAGGAACCAATTACAAGCTTTAGCGGATTGATGGAACAGAGGTCTTCTTGTTAGTTGTTCCACTGTGGCACGCATCTATATATTGCAACTGTATATATACTAGCTACAGTGTATACTGAGTTATATATGCAAAAATGCATATTAATTTTAGGTGTCAATATGTGGAATGTTATGGATGGTAAATAATCATAGATTCTGCTTTTTCTGATTGTGTATTTCGTGGCTTATATTATTATATAGCGAAAGAAGTATGATGAGATCCACAACGAGTTTTGCTGGCGTCTAGAGTTTTCTGGATGTGACAATAGTAGGAGCCTGTACACACGGTGTGGCATGCCCCGCCGCCCTCTCACTCCCTCAGCGCCGCATCTTTTTGAATGATTTGATGGATAAGTTTGTATATTATATTTGGTACATGTACAAGTTTTGGATTATTTATATCGCATAGACATAATTCGATTTTTTTTGTTAGTATCTTCTTTTATAGAGCTGTTGTTTGTCGTTTCTTTTTATTGTGTTTTATTTTAATACAGTTAAGACTATGATGTATATCATGATGATAGTGATTTGGATTTGATTTCTAGCTTTGTAAGTTTCGATTCTTAATGCGAGACCGAGAGGAACACACCAGTACGAAGTTATGTTGTTATGGTCAGCATCGTTTGTTATATGGTGCAAGTCATACTTTTTCAAGCCTATCATATTATCTTACTCTCTGCAACCATGACCTTCCACGTATGGGAAGAAGTTGCTATTGGTGTAGTCTTATTGCGCATACTGGAGCTAGCAATATTTCTTGCTTTATTTTTATTACACACTATATCGGATCGTTTAGATTAATTAGTTTAAATGTTGATGAGAATTTTATTTTGGTTTGGTTTACATTACACTTTCAAATTCAATTTAATTGTACAGATGAGTATTGGTTATTTATTGAGGGCTATTGATAGTCGTTAGCTTCAATTTCTTCTTGTGGGACTATGATCTAATCTGGTCAGTCTATTAGCATACAATCTGCAAGTACTCCTGTTTATTAGTATTAGTATTGTTAACTACTAGATTTTGTCATGTGTGTGGTTACATATAATATTAGAGTTCTATATATTTATTTTATTGTATATTTATTTCACATCATTCATAATTGCGATTAACAACATGGTAATAATTATGTTATTTTAATATCTTAGGTACGGTTTTTATTGTATAAGCTTGGTGAGGTCTTTATGGGTTCACATCAGAGCATTTGGTGGATTAACCATTTCTCTACAAGTATTATAACATATATCTATGGGTATTGAGCAGAATCGGTCAAGTTCGCATAGATGCTAATCTGCTTAATTCTGCAACTACTATAGATGGTATGTTTGGGCTTTGGGCTGACCATGAGACACAGTCCAATCTCTAGATTCTAGCCTTGGGGATCTTAAAGATATACTCCTTATTCACAATTTCTAATTAAAAAAGTTGTGGCGGCCAGAGCAACTATAAACATCTCCCTTTTCATAAAGTGTTTTCTTTCTACTAAACTCAAGGTTAGCCCCCTCCCACGGCAAATTATGATGTGCATCCGTACGGATGCAAAAACAACGTTGTTTTAATAAAACGCGCGTCTCCTCTTAAAAAAAAAAAAATCAGATTTGATTCCCAGCAACAACATATGAACTATAATTCCATAATCGATGAACTATAATTTCATAATCGATAAACTATAATTCAAGAATCTAATCTATGAACTATAATTCCAGGAATTTAATCTATAAACTAAAAATTCAGAATGAATGAACTAAATTCCAGAATCGTATGAACTAAAATATTCATAATCGATGAACTACAATGGCGACTGAAGTTCCTATTTCGATACTTAAGACATCGTTCTAGACTTACGAAACATTAAATCAAGACACACAGTGCACAACGGTTTCATCAAACCCCGGGAGGCCAAAAGACAACGTACCAGTGGGTGGTCAACCATCCGCCACCTCCCCACAACGTACTCAGCGGGTGGTACCACGGGTGGGCAACCACCCGTGTACCCCAACCCCCCTCCCCGACCACCTTCCAACATGGTAGTCAGCAGGTGGAACGGCGGGTGGCACAGCTGCCGCGGGTCGGTCAACGGGGAGAAATTCCCTTTGGGGGGAAAAATGCCAAAATGCACAAGTTCAAGTTCAAAACCTCAAAACTCATACTATCAACAAAGGAACTTGAACACATTGAATAGCTCAAAGGATAACATTTATAAATCCCTAAATTCACAAGCTCTAACATGCATAAACACCAAGAATATGCACAATTTCATTCAAGAACATCAAGAACATCAATAGATCATCAAGAAAATCATCAATAGAAATATAAAATAGGTTTTGTAGAAACATGGTTTACCTCTTGTAGCCTAAGGAATACTCCTTCCAACTCCCTACCTGCCTTACCGGAAGCACCAAAAGTGTGCCAGACGTGAGTCGTGACGCCCCGTGGCATAGGTCGGCGGCTCCTCTACATCCTCGGCCGATGCACCCATGTCGTCCCGATCAACCACGACATCAACAACGTCGACAACCAGGGCCAACGAAGGCGGCGTGACACTACTCGGACGCATGTCATGCGACTGCACACTAGTACAAGTGTCCAACGCCGACCACCAAGGGCGTTGGTTGCCTCAATCAATGATGATGAACCGACCTTCCATTCTCAAGCTATCAAGACTGCACATTGGCAAAATGCAATGGACATTGAATTTAATGCACTTATAGATAATCAGACTTGGACATTAGTTCCACCATGTAGTGACATGAATGTAATAAGCTGTAAATGGGTTTTCAGGATCAAGCCAAATCGGATGGGACCAAAGAACGGTACAAAGCCCGTCTGGTCACAAGGGATTCAATCAAGTCCGGGCAAGGATACTTATTTTGAAACTATAGTCCAGTGGCCAAACCGACCCACTATTCGCCTGTTACTAGCTTTCGCAGTCTCAAATAATTGGAGCATGCGGCAACTAGATGTCCACAACGCCTTTTTTAAATAGGCCATATTGCTGAGGACATCTACATGCGGCAGCCACTTGGCTACGCCAACCCGAGTTACCCCAGTCACATGTTTAAACTCGAACGCTCGCTATAATGGGTCAAACAAGCGCCTCGGCCTGGTTTAAGCAGCTGCATGATTTCTTGGTGCACACTGGCTTCCATCCCCTTCGAAGACAGACATCCTTATTCATCTATGTCTCGGACAGGTACGGGTATATCTTGGTCTACGTCGATGATACATCCTACTGTCAAATGATACAAGTATGGTTGACGACATGGTGACAAAACTGTCGTCTGCGTTCAAGATAAGAGACTTTGGGAAACCACGGTTCTTCTTAGGCATTGAGCCGTGTATGGTACTACTTCGGTTGAATTGTCTCAATAGCGATACATGTCAGAACTCCTACGCAAGGTAGCATGGAGTCTTGTAAACCACTCTGCTACTCCAATGACAGCAGCTACATCAAACACTGCTGCTGACTCCCCCTAGCTGGATGATCCTACACCATACCGTCAGCTGGTTGGCTCTCTTATGTATCTCCTGCTCACTCGCCCGGACCTCGCTTTTTCGGTGAACAGGTGTGTCAGTTCATGCACAGTCCAACAGAGGAACACTGGGTGGCCCTCAAGCGTGTGCTTCGGTACATCAAAGGTACTCTAACCCTTAGCATGCGTCTCACAGCTTCAGATGCATCCCTGACACTACACGCGTTCTCTGACTCCGACTGGGTTGGTTTGCTCGGTCGACAGCAAGTCTACAGCTGGTCATGCAGTCTTTCTTGGTCCGAACTTTATATCCTGGACCTCGAGGAAGCAACGAACGATACTCGCTCCTCAACTGAAGCCGAATACAGGGGTCTTGCCGACGTTGCTGCAGAAGGGTATGGGTCCAATCTCTACTCGCGCGACCTTGGACTCTACTGCTCAGCAGTCCCGGTACTCTGGTGTGACAATTTGGGGGCGACGTAATCTTTGCGCCAATCCCGTGTTCACGCCCAGACCAAACTGTTGAGGTCGACTATCACTTCGTCCGCGACAAAGTTCTTCTGGGGATCTAAAAGTAAATTTTGTTTCTACTCATGATCAGTTAGCAGACATCTTCACCAAAGCTTTATCGACTGCTCGATTCGATGATCTCAGGGTCAAGCTTGGCGTTGCTCCGTGTCCACCGTCAGCTTGCAGGGGTGTGTTGAGCAGTTAGAATATCCAAGTTTGTTCATGGTTTAGTTTCCTATTTTATGTGTTAGTTCCTATTAGATTGGCTCTATCTCTGTATATATACTCTGTGGTTTCTCTTGTTATTGATCAACTGATATTAAAACACAACTCCGTTACTTCATCAACCCAATCAGCCTAATAGCTATCAGCTAACAGTCATTTACCAAACAGGACCGTAATCAGCTAACATAATTTACTAAACATTTTTCTACAACCAGCTAATGCTATCAACTACTCGAACCCATTAACTCAATCAGCTAACAGCCATTTACCAAACACCCTATGCTCTTCTAGTCTTGGTACATAAACTCATAGCAAGAAATACATAAATATTATAGGTATTTTCCATCACATATTAGGTACATAATTTATACTCTCGAGAACCATAAACTCGTTACTAAAGATACATAAACCAAACTAACTCCAAATCATCTAAATAAAACCATGTTCAAACTACCGAGGCCTAAACAAGATCCACAACATCTCGAATAGCAACTCAATCGTAATAACTCAACAATAATTTTAGAGACCTTCTCAGTAAGTAATCACAGAATCTCGAAACAACAAATAATTCAAGCATTGCCTAAAAACATATAAAAATCTTGAAACAACAAATCATATTGATCGCAACTGTAAAAATAAATAAATAAATAAATAAAAATTAAAACTTGAAATCGACTCATCGATAGCTACGCCAAACAACGCGAGGAAAACCATGAAGAAAAATTCAAAGAGCAACAATCTGAAAATCTAGAGAACAACGACTGAGAAAAAAAAAAAGGAAAAGAAAATCAACAATTATTGAAAAAGGAAAAAGAAAACCGTTAACATAAAAATAGACTCCGTCTACAAGTCTACAACAACGTAATTTTCGACAAAGGCTCACAATTAGGGGTGTAAATGAGCCGAGCAGCTCGCGAGCTGCTTGCGAGCGGCTCGGTCAAAGCTCGGCTCGAGCTCGGTCAAAATCGAGCTCGAGCGGCTCGTTTAGTAATCGAGTTCGAGCCGAGCCTAGATATTCTAGGCTCGTGGCTTGTCGAGCCGCTCGCGAGCCATATAATATATAATATATATATCATAATATAATTAATAAATAATAATATACAATAAAATTAAAATTTTAAACTCAAAATCACTAAAAGATTCTATTATTTATGTAATGGATAAAACAAAGTATTTGAATTTTAATCAAAAGTTTTAAATAGGTCAAATGCAATGTCAAATCGAGCTCGAACTCGAGCTTAAGATCGAACTCGAATTCGAACTCGAACAATCGAGCTGCTCGAGCCGAGCTCGAGCTCGAGCATCAATTCTTGAGCTCGATCGGCTCGAGCTCGAACTCGAGCGAGCCTTCATTAACGAGCTCGACTCAAGCCTACCCAGGCTCGAGCTCGGCTCGGCTCGTTTACACCCTACTCACAATACAGGTAGTATTGAGTATATGACCCTTTTTCACGATATCACTATATGACCCTTTTTCACGATAAAATTTGCCTCAACGCGCTCTAAGTTTATATTGTGGCAATTATATTGTGTAACCGCCGTATACAATTACAATTTCATTTTGATATAATTACAGTTTTATTCAATATTATATATTCAAATATGTTTCTATCCTCAACGGACACGGTGGTTTTCTCGCAGCTATGTCGGGACCAATAATAGACTGTTTTACTCCACTCATGGCGGAAGCCTTTGCATGCAAAGAGGTCCTATCTTGGTTAAGGGCACGTGGGGAAAGATCTATTCAACTATTCACGGATTGTTTGACCTTACAACAATATCTATCGTCATCGACACGCTCGCCGCGCTCGTATCTGGGTTATGCTATTGATACTTGCAGGACCAGTTGTTAGCTTTTGATTTTTGCCCATTCTATTATGTTTCTAGATTAGATAATTTCGCGCACACTCTAGCATCTAGCTTTCACTCGTTACCTTTTATGTATTCGGATGATGATCCACCTGACGCTATTTCAGCATATTTTGAATAAATGCCGAAACTCATTTCAAAAATATATATATTCAAATATGTGATTGTTATTCAGTTTTATTTATATATAGTTTTTTACGCGCATTGCGCGATTGAGATAATGCATATTTTTTTTTTTTAAATAAGTACTTTAAAGTTATCAAGGCAAGAATTTATATTGGAATTGCTCATACTGATTAGAATGTTAAATTTGCGTATTTAAATGGCAATTCCTAAGTTTACGAATGCCAGAATAATAGTTATAGATTGGATTATAATTGTCATAAAATTATTTGTTAAGTAGGTTGACCAATAACGGGACATAAGGGCATAAAAATTAGGCATAAAATATTAAATTAACTAAATATTGGAAGAGCAATTGTGATTGCAAAAATAAGGACATTGTGAGATATTTCCTATATTCAAATTTGTTGATGATGATTGAAATACTTTTTTTGTCCAGTAAATTATCTAATTATTAATTGATTGATAATTTATATTATGTTTTTTATTTTTAAATTATTATATTATTTATAATAATATTATTATTATTTATTATTATTTTATTTTATTATTATTATTTTATTATTAATTAAGATATATGTAAAAACTTAGGTTCATATTTACATGTTATTAAATAGCTTAATTATATTTCAATAATCTTTTTAACATCGTTGATATAATTCCTGGTCAAATATCTTCTAATATAGATAAATGCTAACTACTAACTGCTAATTGTCAAACAAGCGATATTTATGAGGTATTCTCACTTCAATTATTGTGTGATTTGAATACTCCTTTGTCACAAATTCCTCGAGTAGTAATATTTGACTTATTAATTATAATATTTTTTTAATTTTTTCATGGTATTAATAAATACTTGGGTATAAATATTAACATTATTTTGTTTATACTTTGATATGTAATTAAAAAAGTGCCAAAATTAGAAATGTAGTAATAATAAATCATTGAATTGGAATTTGAATATACAAGAATTTTTACTGGAGACTAATAAAAATTATTCTTAATTATTATTGATATGAAATATATTTTAATAAAGACATTGAGAAATGTAGGAATATAATCAATTGATGAATTGATAAAGAATTTTTATATTGGAGAATTAATCATATAACTAATTGAAATTATTTCTCTTATTAATTATTGATAATGAAATTTTTTTGAATAAGACATTGGGTAAGAGATCATTCCTAAATAAGAATGCATATGATTATTTTTCGTTGTAGCTACTAAATTATTATTAATTGAGTAAATAGAGTACTAATTATGCAACTTTGATTGGGATGAGGTTTGAACCTAAGACCTTTCTTTATTGAAATCAATGAGTAAGTTAACGGTGAACTAACAGAAATTAACGGAAAAGATAATATTTAACGGAAAAGCTAACTGATAATCATATTCATTAAGGATAAACTTAGGAATTAAATATGATGAAAATTAAAATCTGATCAATCTGAGCCATTTCATTTTATTAAAAAAATCTTACCGCCATTTTTTCTACCCATTTAGGTCTAACTCTCTTGGGCTCTTATTAGTATAGTAGCAACATTATAGTTTCATTACAATACAACTACATTATTATTTCGATTTAACTACATTCAATGGACAATATAACTCAAAATGTGAAACTATTATTCAGTTTCATTTTTATACACTGCAGTTTCATTAAACACAACTACAACTTCATTTCTATATCTACAGTTTTCATTCGACATTATACACTCAAATATGTGAAACAGTTATTCAGTTTCTTTTATAACACTGCAGTTTAATTTCAACAAACTACAGTTTCATTTGATAATATAAAAATATTATGTGGAGTTTGATTTTAGATACACTGTAGTTTCATTTTGGTAATTAGCACACCAAAATACAAGCTTTGTTAAAATTGAACCAGCGGTCAATTTTTTTATTTAAAGAAACGGTGCCTTTTTACTTTTGGTCTATAAAAGTTTGTGGCATGTCATGATATAATTGCTGTTATATTGTTTATTTTGGATTGAGGCCCTTAAATTGTTAGTTAATGGGGTGAGAGGTTATTGGTCAATGGGAAGCCCATATAATTGTGATTTAAAGGATGGGCTAACCCCTCAAGAAGGCAAATTATTAAGAAGGGGTGTGGACCATAATCAACATTGTAATATAGACTATTGATAAATATTTATTTAAAAACAAACTTTTAAAGAATAAATATTCAGTTTATTAAAAATGAACATTCAGTATACAAAAATTAAATTTTATATCAGTAATCTACCATTTAAAGTGAACCATGGTGCAGAGTATAATAAATTAATAATTGAATCATTATTGCATGGACCATGGTCTACACAGTCGTGTAGATCACAAATAAAAAATATATTATTTGTGTACGTAAAGTACATGATTTTGTATATTATCAAATAATGTACATTTAATACACAAATAATGTACTTTTAGTTATTAAAAATGTACCTTATATTCAAGAAAAATATATGATTACTGAAAATACATTATTTTGTGTAATATACATTTACTACACAAATAATATAATTTTTAATATATTAAAAATGTACTTTTTATGCTCCCGCAACACGGTTAGGAACATGATCCAAATGAAAATTTGCCATAATAATATTATTATGAGGAGAATAGGTAGACCTAATTGGCTCCAGCAGTATAAATGGGATAATATTTGTTTAGGTCGAACTCCCCAATCCCCTATATTACATTATTACGCTTGTATCACAACTTACAATCCAATAATATTTATATTCATTTTCATATCAATGCATCAACACAATTAAGGTATCAAAAGCTAGCTAGCTCTATTTTCACCAAAATGCTGAATTCTCAAAATCAATAGATTGCAAAGCTCTAATTTTTTTCAATTCAAATACAATAATGCCTTTCTACTTTCTATATACAAACTCACATTACAGAAGGAGCTCCCAACTAAGTTGCTCCTCACTTTTTATTTAACTGAAAGCCTTTCCAAATCAATACGACTTTATAGTGATACATTTCTACCCAAACTACATGTGTTAGTATAACCTGACTATACGTAAAAATCTCGTGCATCGCCTAAAAAGATGCCAAATCGTCATAAGAAAGAAAAAGAAAAAAAGACTAATCATGGTTGTTGGTCTATCTGGATTATAAGAGACTGGTGGATATCTCCATGAGGATCTGCCATGACGGGAAGTTTAGGCGATGTCAATATGTCATCAACATCGTCATTTTCAGCTAATGCTTTTTCTAGAGCAGCCTTTGCAACCCTTGTAACAGAAACCATTAAAGTCACTGCAAAACAATGTTAAATAACCTTAAGATTCCATCATAAGTTCAAGCTAAATGCTTTATCCTCGGGTTTCAAAAGTATAGCCAGTTGCTAATAGTTTTATGTTCCAGAATGATGTAGGCAATCAAAATATTGAAGGAAGTTGTAAACTTACCAGACACAGGAAGCCCAAGGCAATGAATGCCTGCATGATGAGAGTTAACTTTTATCATGAGAAAGCCCAAAAGATTTGTATCAATTCATTTCTTTTTTGCTCAAATGTTGAAAGCTAGTATCTATATATTTATTCTACCAAATCATGTTATATATAACTACCAAAAAATAACGAACAAACAAACAAATTGAGCTGTGCTTACCATACGGGATTTTGAAAAATTCATTCCACCCATGACTTACATCAGAAAGATCCTTCAAAGTTTTCCACATACACCAGTGCAAAAGTAATTGGCTGCAGTGGGAACAGTAAATGCTTATATATCAATATACATATACATATACAAGGTTAGCAATAAGCAAAGTAGCAGGTATATGTGGGATGTGGGCTAAAGGACGATCTGTTCACAGGCTAGAGTCTCAGTTTACAATATCATTAAGTGGAACTATGCATTCGTTCCTAATATCACTGGAGCAGTTGTTTTAGTTATGGGACATTTTTAAATATTCTGTCAAGATTCTGAAATTGTGAGAAGAGTACAGTGCGGCACATAGGCCACTTCATATTTCATAGCTATAGCCCTAGGTTCAATCATAATGTTGGTCACATCTTTTGTGAGGAACAAAGTAATGGAATCTCCATTCCAAGTCCTAATTCCTAACTAAGACTTGGTGTATCTTCTAGAGGTAAAAACCTAATTTACCATGTGCAACCTGTTAAGAAAGATTTTAAACAATTTGTTGTATTACTCCTTTGTCTCAATGGAGGGACAACAGACATATATATACAGACTCAAAAGACAAAATCCTACAAACACAACTCTACACAACTCATCCAACATATTTCTATAGACACAAATTTTGTGTTTCACACTCCCCTCAAGCCGAAGCATGTATATCATATGCACTAAGCTTGTTACAAATATATTCAATCCTATGACTTCTTAAAGCTTTAGTAGTAAATATATCAACTAATTGATTATTTGAGCCTACAAAAGATGTAGTAATATTCTCCAGATGTAACTTTGTCTCGGACAAAATGACAACAATTTCAATGTGTTTCGTTCTTTCATAAAAATCTTAGATTTGACGCAATATGCAGAGCTACTTGGTTATCACAAATGAGCTTCATGGACTCCTTTGTACAAATCTTCAGTTCAGTGAGGAGGTTTTTCAACCACATAAGTTCACATGTTCCAAGGGCCATAGATACATATTCGACTTCTCCCTTAATCGAACAACATTTTGCATTTTTACTTTTCCAAGAGATTAAGTTGCCACCAAGGAAGATACAATATCTAGATGTTGAATTTCTATCACATGCACATCCTGCCCAATCTACATCTGTATACCCAATAATTTTAAGTTTTCCATGGTCTTTGTATAACAAACCAGTGCCTGGAGATTTCTTAATATATCAGAAAATCCGAACAGCAGCTTCCCAGTGACCTTCACGTGGAAAGCCAAGACTTGACTAAAACACTTACCACAAAAAGATATCAGGTCGAGTTATAGTTAAATAAAGTTATTGTCCTACCATTCGTCTATATTTTCCTAGATCTTGGATAAGTTCCCCCTAATCTGGTAGCGTTTGACATTTGAAACCATAGGAGTGTCAAGAGGTTAGCAATTCATCATACATGTTTCTTCTCAGTATATCCAATGCATACTTCCTTTGTGATATGCAAATTCCTTGCTTGGGATTGTGCTACTTCAATTCCCAAAAAATATTTTAATTTCTCGAGATCTTTTGTTTCAAAATTATGGAATAAGTGTTGTTTCAACAATTGTATTCCTTCAACATTATCTTCTATAATAATAGTATCATCTACATATACAACAAGATAAATGCTCTTACCATAAATATTTATAAAAGACAAAATAATCAACTTTGCTTCGATTTAAACCAAAATTTGCACTACTATGTTGAACCTTCCAAACCAGGCACAAGGAGATTGTTTTAGGCCATAGAGAGAATGTTTTAAGGTTACAAACCACGTCACTCTCCCCCTGAGCAACAAACCCAAGAGGTTGCTCCATGTAGACTTCTTCCTCTAGATCTTCATGTAGAAAGGCACTGTTTAATATCTAATTGATGCAAGGGCCAACGATGAATGGCAGCCATAGAGAGAAAGATTCTGACTAAAGCAATTTTAGCTACTAGTGAAATTGTGTCAGTGTAATCAATCCCAAAAACCTGTGTATATCCCTTAGTGACCAGTCGAGCTTTAAGTCTATCAACCTGTCCATTGGGTCCACTTTCACAGTATATATCCATCTGCAACCAACAACGTGTTTTACTGTGGGTAATGGAACTAACTCCCAAGTCCCCGATGAATGAAGAGCAACCATTTCATCAACCATAGCCTAGCGCCAACTAGGATGGGATCATAGGAAAGGGCTTCTTCAACAGATTTAGGAGCAGAGACAAAAGATAAACATTTGATAAAAGCACTATATGAAGGAGAAGGCGACCATAAGAAATAAAGTTGTATATGGGAAAAGGGGTTTCGTGTTGACCTATTACCTACACAACTTGCGATGGGAGAGATTGTTGCTGAAACGAGTCCAGGGCAAAGATAGCTTGAGAGATGAATCAGTTGGGTCTTCATCGATTTGAACTATCGTGGGCGGTCTGAGCATTGATGATAAGTGCAAAGAAAGGGAGTGATACTGTTGTTTTGCATATGAAGTTCTGTAGGTAAGGGACTAGGATTTCTAGGTGATGAAGGAGCTTGAGGTAAATGTACCTCCATCCCTCCTTGAAAAGTAGGGACAAGAACATAAAGAAAGAGATCAAATGAGGCCGGTGAGGTCGACGAAAAGAACGGTGTTGATTCAAAGAAAGTAACATCAAAAGATACATATAACCGACGCTTATCAGGGGAATAACATCTAAAACCTTTTTGCAACCTAGAGTACCCAACAAACATGCATTTTAAGGATTTTGGGGAAAATTTATCGCGTGCTAGGGTAGTGTCCCGAACAATTTTTATAAAGAGATTATGGAGAGGCTTATTAGGAAATAAAATACTATAAGGTATCTTACCATGTAAAACAGATGAAAGCATACGATTTGTTAAATAACAAGAATGGAGAGTATCTACCCAGAACTGTGGAGGAACTTTATAATGGAGAATCATGGTGCGGGCTATTTAAACAAACTCTAGCATTATCACTTCGATGTTTTTAATAGACACTCCAAACTAATTTGTTATTTCATTGACAAATTTTTGAAGAACATAAAGCACTTCAGAAACAGTTTCGCATTACAAATAACCATATACAAGAAAAATCATCAGCAAAGGTAACAAATATTTAAAACCAAGAATTAAACTAAAACAAAAAGGTTCTCAAACATCAATATGGACTAAGGAAAAAGGGGATGCGACTCTTTTATTAACACGATTAGGAAAAGATGTTCTAGAATGTTTGCCAAGTTGGTAGGCTTCACACACTAGGGTCGATAACTGGGATAACCTTGGAACAAGTAGTCGTAATTTATTAAGGCTGGGATGTACTAGTCAGTTATGGGCAAGAGAAGAAGGAATGGTAGTAGTGCAAACCATAGGAGGATTTGTTACAAAAAAAGAAAATGGATTTCACAGATGGAGTCGCGAACGACTGATGAGAAGATCTGGAAAATCCTGCCGGATGTGGTCACACGCGCTAGTGCGTGAGGATGGAGGTCGGCGACTATGGCAGCGCGTAGAGGAGGAGCCGGTGACAACGCTTGTTGGGTCAAGCTCGCCGAACTGCCGAAGACTTTTGAAGAGATGGGTAACACCAATTTGACAAAAACTCTTACCAATAACAAGTAATTCGAGAAAACAATTTTGAATGAACAGTAACTTTTACTGTTCACGAAATAAATAAAAAAAATCTTCCAAGTTTTGGCTTTTGATAACATGTTAAGAAAGATTTAGAAGAATTTGTTGTATTACCCCCTTGTCTCAATGGAGAGACAACAGACATATAGTTATATAGACTCAAAAGACACAATCCTACAGACACAACTCAACAGACATATTTCTACAGAGTACAAACACAACTTTTGTGTTTCAACGCAACCTAGTGGTCAAATCCACCTACTCACCTAGTACTAACACAAAATATTCAGATTCTCCAAAACCAATTAAAGTTAAGTTAGTTAATATAGTTCTGTTTGGTTTTTAGGTGTTTGCTATAGAACTTTGTGAGTTTGGAAATAGCCTAGGAAGAACTAAAAGTTCCACACATAGGGAGAAGGAGATAGTGAGGCTACCATCATTCCCAGCCATGTTGCGAGTGCATATTCCCCAATTGGAACGGATGTCACCGACAAAAGGTAGTTCAGCAAGTTGAAAGGAAGTAAAGGAACGAGCCGGAGCAACAAAACAATCTATTAAATCAAATAAGAATAAAGTTAAGTACAGGAAATACTATTTTTTTTTTTCTTCTGCTTGTGAAAATTACATTAATGATGAGGGAAAAGATACAGATAGAGTCTGTTCTCCATTCTTGCTAACCTTAAAGCCAGATCTTTGAGTTGCAATCGCAACTGCACGAAACTGTGGGTAATCTTTTAATTTGGAAATGACAAATGACCTCCCAATCTGTCATGCCAGGAAAAAGAAAAGTGCAACAATCTCTTAAGAATAAAAAATCTCCAAGGGCCGATGAGAAGGAAACTTGCAATTCAAATATAGAACACTTGAGAGTACGAAGGCTAAAAAGAGAAGGGGAAGCTTTAAATATTTTTATGCTTGAATATGGAATAAGTATTTCTTTCTCTATTACAGACTAGGACAGATTGAATAAAAAGTACAGTATTATACAAATATTGGTGCATATTCAGCATATATTGTATCAGTATCCCCAGTTATTATTGTACAAATACACATCCTACATGGTGAAAAATAAATGCTTACAGTTCTACCGAGAAGGAATGCAGCAGCAGCCCCCATTGTAGCACCAATAGAATCAGCGAAAAAACCCACAGGCATGACCAAACAGATAACCACCACCTAACCTGAAACAAATACAAATATACGATATACTGATTTGAGTTTAATCAATGAAGAATAAAATGGAAATATCATCATGTAGAGACAAAATGACACCTTAGAAGAAAATACAAATAACAAATAAATACTCACACACACACACATGATGATGATGATAACAACAACAACAACAACAAAAAATTACTTATTCCATGACATTATAAGGGAAATCAAATGGTCACTTACCATTTATGTGCCCCTATTTATGTATCTATCCATTTCCTATCAAAGATTGCTGAGTCTATTCAATAGCTTCTATTTGATTGTAGCTAACTTAAATGATCAAGTTCCATCAGAATTTACTTTTAGATATTTTAAATATTTCTGTAACAAGTTCTACTTTTCTTTAGAAACACATTTTCATTACAGGTTATTATCTGAATATGATTGACTCAAAAAGCAAGCTTAAGGAAACATGAGGAAGAATAATGGGGAGAGAGAAGAGAAAGAGGAAACAAGTAACTGATTGGTCAATTGAGGCATACACTACATGACAATTACTCAAATATTCTAGAAATTAAGTACACAGATAAATTAGACAAGGAAGTGATCATGCTTCCTTGGATTAGAATAGATACCAAATAAATGAGACAAGGAGGTGAGCATGCTTCTTTGAACTAGAAATAGTTAGAAGTGTAATTAAAAATACATGGAATCCTTTAAATCTCTTACTGTAAGTACTGAAGCTGGAACAGCCAATACTGTGAGAGGAAGTATAGGCAAGAGCCCTGCAAGATCCACAAAACACGAATGACTGATGGGGCTACCTCTGCATTATCTGGAAGATCACTCATAGTTCTTTTAATTTAAGACAACCAAAGCTAATTATAATACCTTTGGGTATAATGCCCAACCACAAGTGTAATGCCTATACAAAATGCTTAACTTCCAAAATTTCTAGTTTTTATCCAGTCCATCAAAAAAACATGTAATATGTGAAACACATACACTAAGGATCAACATGATTTTTAAATGGGATAAGGTACAAAACAACCATCCAACTTTTTAGGAAACAACAATTAAGCCACCCAACATGAAAAACACAAAGGAAACAAACAAACTCGGAAAATTCTTGCAATTGCATTTTTAGCATGTAAAGTCCAATTACTGCTGAAGTGATGATCTACGTGGAATTATTGTACTGATTTAGACTCTAAATTAGCTTTCCCTCTTCACAACAAACAAATAATAATAATAATAATAATAATAATAAAATAATATAATAATAATAATAATAATACAATAATAATAATAATAATAACAACAACAACAATAATAATAATAATAATAATAGAATAAAAGCCTGCCACAGCATGGCCTGTACTGTCATCCAAATCTGAGATTGGCAAAAGAGATCATGGCCTTTTCAGATTTGGATGTCCAGATCTCAGATGAAGGCCACGCCATCACTCCCTTGGCATGGCAGCAACAGCATGGCCCTTTTTTTTTTAATAACTGGTGCGAGGCGGGGAGATGAAGTAGGTGTCATCCTTGAAGGATGGGGTGCAGAGCGCTGAGCGCAGCAGCCATGAGCATGTTGACTATGCTTTCCTTCATCCATCTAGATGAGGTGTGTTGAGAGCCATAGCTAGGATGGACAAAGAATCCATAGTTGGACCTTTGTCCATCTAGACAAGGAGTCTGGAACTGGACTCCTTGTCCAAAATCCAAATTCCAATATGGATGAGGATCCAGCCAGCGTCAGTCCAACCTACTGCAGGTATGGTACCTGGACTCCCCATCCAAAGCTGGATTCCTTGGAATCTGAATGAAGGGTCCAACTCCATACTCTTTGTCCAGATTCCAATGGCCGATGACGACATCTTTTAAAAAACTTTTTCAATAGATAGTCAAGTGAAGAAAGATTTAGGTCAAGCCAAATCAGCATGTATGTTACAAAAAAACTGTTACATAAGCAGCACATCAGCAATGCACTATTTTTCCAAGTTCAGATATGTTTTTCGAGCTTTTATGAGTTGGAAAGCTTAATTGCTACAGTATTTCCCAAAAAGCTGGATGGTTTATTTGTACTTTATCCCTTTTTGATTTATTACACAAAACAATAAATTTATGCAATCAAATATATTGGTTTCTGTTCCTTTTCCGTCTCCCTAAATCAAAACCTTAAGGATCACACGACAATGTTATGTAGAATTGTAGATCATAGACTTTAAACTCCAAAACCCTGTCTAGGGCAAGATTGATAAGTGACATGTATATAATCATACTTACAGTATAAGAGACCCCAAGGACCCAAGTTTCTTTGACCCATATCAAGAATTTTTCAAATCTGCAAAAATCAAGGTTTTCTGAGCAACATTGGAAACTACAATTCTGAAATATAAGCAGTCAATCAGAATGCTAGTATATTCAAATTTTCTGTTGCAAATAAGGCAAACTTCTTTAATTTTCAAAGACAGCTAAATAAGATGCACATTGAAATGCTGAATCAAATCTCTTGCTTTTTCAGCAAGTGCTTCAACAACTAGTATTCAATCACAGGCAAGCTGACTTGACATTTTCAAGTTTTATAAGATTAGAAAGATACTGCAACTTCAGAGCTAAGATGTCAAGTCAGCCACTTAAAGGAGAAGGTTAATCTTATAGTTGGCAAAAGGTCAAGTGGTCAACAATCGAGTGAGCATCAAGAACACAGCACTAAGCAGTAATAAGAGCATACTTTTTCCTTATATTTTCATATGGAAATTCAGACTCCAAGGAATCATCAACACAATGCTCAGACTTCATAAATGTTGAATGAAAAACTATTTAGCAGCACAAGGACATTCTAAAATGACGAAACTAAGCAATGTAAAGCAATACCCAGATCACGATGACAAAGATCCAATCCAAAACAGTATGAATGAAGAGCGTATTCATTAATTAAAACAGCTAAAAAACAAAAACTAAGAGAACACTTAAATGTAAGAAATCGAGGGAAAGCTATCCGACCCAGATAAGAAAAACAGGACCTTTTCAACAGGAAGAGTGAGGCAAACGATGGTAATGACAGTGATAAGGAAAAGAAGAAGGATGAATCTGAAAAGAGAGATCCAATTGAATGCCATAGAGAGCTTCTTACGCCAGGGTCTACTCTTCTGCTCGTCGTCTCCGGCCTCCCAAATGGCTTGTTTCAACGACAAGCGCGGCCTCAAATTCACCCCTCCCCCTAAATTTGCCAGATTTACAATATTCGAATCCAACAAATTATAAAAGATTTAGAGAACCAATGGCCATTCTGCCAGAAAAGAAATGAGCTAAAAATGGGAAATATTGCTTTCACCAATCATCACACACAAGTCAAAATACACGCAATGGTGTTCTTGGTGTTGTGTGTGTGACCTGCTATATGGACTATGGTTTTGCTTTACTGTACGCGGAGACGATGTCTTTGGGTGCTCTGCTGATGAAATTCCAAATTCCCTTTACTCGGTAAAAAACGTAGAGAACTCTTATTCCCACCAACCTTTTCTTACACACTTTTAGAAAAAAAAAAAGAGTTAATGTTATTTTTGGTCCTAGACTTATTTGGTGTCTTTTCAACCTCCATAATAAAAATTGTCAATTTGTAGTCACGCTTATTGGTCATTGGACACTTTTAGTCCACTGTTAAAAAAGTCGTCTGTTGACCGTGAAATAGAAGGGTAAAGCTGTCTTTTTATGCCTAACTCTTACACCCAGAACATTCCACCCCTTTCGCAGCCTCTGCCTCCTCCTGCTTAATCCTTCTCCGACCGGTGCCCTCATCCACAACCGGCCCCCACCGCCATCAACCACCGCATCGTCCTCGACCGCACCCAACTCCACTGTCTCCTCCACCTCTGGTCTCC
Organism: Ipomoea purpurea; assembly: GCA_009835305.1. Taxonomy (NCBI): domain Eukaryota; kingdom Viridiplantae; phylum Streptophyta; class Magnoliopsida; order Solanales; family Convolvulaceae; genus Ipomoea; species Ipomoea purpurea. The sequence continues at coordinate 3,242 of VALG01014411.1, read as the reverse complement.
TCCCACCCTTTTCCTTCTCGACTCATCCTCGACACTCTGCCATAACATGACAAATCGGCCAAACTAGAGCAATATGTCGGCACTTTCTCCACCTCAATCATCTGCCAAAATCCATTCAATTCCCCTTCACCTCCAACAATTTCCACCCAAACTCGATCAATCCAAAGGTTTAGAGGCATTAATTTCTGCTCTAACTTTGGTCACATATTCGACTGAGCATCTCAAAATTAAACATATGAATAGGTAGAAAAGGCAATTGGATCTATACCAAAGTCAATGGAGAATCTCTGTTGCCTCCCCCCTCCGGTGTGAAGCTAGAATCACGGAAAGTATCAATTACAGTCAACAATAGCAACAGTTTTTCAACATAAATCGAGAATGAATATGAAGACTAAAAGATGCAATGTTCTTCCTTCCCTATACTGTCAATTCAAAAAATTCCTAGAAATAAGGTGATTCCATTCCAGGGTATCATAATCAGTTCATGTCTATGAATACAATTACCCAACATTTGCAAAGAAACATTAGGATAAGAATCTAAGATTATGAGAAGATGGGGAGTTTATACCAGGGAGAAATCCCAGGAGGATTAGTTGACTTTGAGGCCATGGAGACTTCCTGTAGATCCCAATCATTTTCCATGGTGGAATGATAAACTTGACACCTTAAATAAGTCTCCCAAGTGGTTGTGCCTATTAACCATATCCTACTACCATAGTCGGCACCGGCGGTATCGCTGCCTAAAGCGACGAGGAGCTTGGCTATCTCCGTCAAGGCGGTGCGGTTGGCGTCGGAAACCACAGGTTGCTGCTACTGGGGGGACGACTGTTCCACCAACCATTTCAAATCGCCCAAATCAAGAATCACGCCTTTACCATTCCCTATCCTAGTCCCTATTAGGCCACCCAATTCCTTGATCTTCATGGAAATCTCTGTTAGTAATGTTATTATTTGTTATTATTATTTGTAATCCTAAGTCTAGTCATATCATGTATTAGAATAAGTCTGTTTGACTAGGCTATTAGTTAGGAGATAATAGTGGCATAGTTTCATATAGCTCTCCTGTATCTCTGTTCTGTTGAAACTGAATAACATTTGTTTCTCTAATCTGGTATCAGCCAAACGTCGATCCATTTTCTCTCTCCTTTTTTCTTTCTTTCGACAAACCACCGTAAAACTCCACCACCACCGCAATGTCATCCAATTCCTCCGAGAGAACAATTTCCGACGGCGGTGGCTCATCCCCGTCCGGTAACAATCCCCTCACGGGAACTCATCAGTTCATCTCTATGAAGTTGACGTCCCGAAACTTTTTATTCTGGCGTACCCAGCTTATTCCGTTCCTTCGCGGACAGGACCTGCTCCGCTTTATGGATGGCACCTCACTGTGCCCGCCTCCCACCATCGTCTCCCCACCGGCCGGAACCTCCGATTCCGGCGCAACAACGACGGCCCCAACCCCGAATCTGCGGCAGCAACAAAGCCTGCTTCACACAAGGATCCAGTCGCACCTCTTCTCCTAATCCTCCATCTGCGTCGAAGTTGGTCTGACCGACGGTGTCGCTTCAACCTTGGGTCTGTTGGGGCAACGACGCTGCAGAAAGTATGCAATCCATTCCTGCGCAGGCTCGGGTGCATACCGCGAGAGCAAGGAGGTGCCTAAGCCTTGCCGATCCGGGCGTAGTTTCAGGTCCTTGCGCCACAGGAAGGGCACGGCCGCCGAGCCACTGCGGGATCCACTATCGTCGGCCAAAGCGGAATTGCTTGTGGAGGCCTCCGCACAGGCTGGTAGCCCCTTGCGCCCTCTGTTCGGGCGAGGGGGCAGACCGCTCCCTATATGTTACCCTACGGGACTCCGCCGGTACGTGTTATGGTGATATGCTCGCATCAGTCCACCGCCAAACACGAGAGTAACTCCCTGCTGCAGATCTGTGAGCCACGATTAGATTGCAGGCGCGGACTTCATTCTGGCACTGATGACTACCTTGCAGGTTGGTGCCGTGAGTGCCGTTCCAGGGAGCACGCCGTCGCATCGCCAGCCATGTACGCAGGAGTGGACGCCGCAGGGCAACGGTCGGTGGCATGCGCGGTCAACGTCAGTGGCGCCCGGCCAGTGGCGGACGCCGCGGGTGTGGGGCGGAACCGAGACCACACACACATGCGCCGGCACGGGCGCCGGTCGTGGTGGCCGGGGACTCCTCCACAGATGTTCAGATATTATCGGGGCTCAGGTGACATCACTACACAGTTATGTTTATAAACGGTTCACTACCAGCTCAACCTCTTGCGCAGGCAAAATGTAGCTGTTCGGGAAGATGTACCTACGATTCCTGTCCACCACCGGCCGATGCCATGGTATCCCGATACGCGGTGCACCGCGCATGCCACACCCTAGATGCCAGAGATTTTGACCAAACTCGCAAGACTATGATGGTGTTGACACTACTCAGAAGTTGGGAAAACGGCGCAGGTTTGGCGATCTCACGAATAGGCCCATCACATCTATCCCATCAAAATCTAACACTGTATTCCGTCAAAGTGTACATGTTATATATGTTCTGTTATGTTTTGTACTGTACATAAAATTTTACTAGTGATAATGCTTTTATTGAGTTCTAACAATGTTTCTTTGGAAGATTCCAACCAAGTGCCATACTTCTTAAGGGGTCTACAGTGGCGTCTGTACAAGCTTCCTGTGTCACGAGTCAGTTTGCTTTCTGTCATCCCTCCCGGTGCATACGCCCTCGAGTCTGCATCGATGCATCGGTGGGCATCCTCATTCCGTGGTTCAAATATAAAATTCTACAAAGGTGCCCGGTTGAGTCATAAAATGTCAAAATATTTGTAGCAGTAATAAAGCTGTCTCATCCTCGGCAAGTCATTCTCGTTTTAAACTAGAAACATATTCAAAGTTCAAGCCAACCACAATGTTTACTAGATTGGCTTCCTTTACAGATATTTATGGGGTCCTGCACCTGTAGCTATCGTCTTAGTAGGTTTTAGGTAACTATTGTACTATTGTAGGATTTATTGTCACTCGTTTCTTGCTGGTTTTTACCATTACGGGGTAAAATCAGGAACATTTATAAAGTCTTTTTGTAACGTTTTTTGTGTTGGTTGGGTAGAGCGGCAATTGGTTCGCGCTTCTACTCAACGAATCTATTTCAAATCCGACTTAGGGTGGCAATACCGAAAAGTTAAGTGTCAACGTGTTCAATGCTTTAGGTATTAATCACAGGCAG
>VALG01014410.1:0-28119 GCA_009835305.1 Ipomoea purpurea | reverse complement strand
GTAATGGAATCTTTAATGATAATTTTCCATCGTTGGTGAAAACTTTGCTGAGGAGAGAGATCGACACCCCTGATGCAATTGTTAAAGTCTTCTAACACAAGAGAAACGATTAATGCCTAGTAGAATCGAAGAATCGCAAACAATCATCTAGACTACTAAAGCGATATTGACTACGATCCCTTAGCCTGAACTTTTATGTAACATACAACCTTGCACCGTAATCGCTTCCACATAATCGATCCAAATGATTAGAAAATATGAGTCCGAAGTTAGGAATGATGTATATCGGATGATATGCGTGCGGCGTACGTGGCGGAGTTTCGCGATTGGCCCGCGGACGTCGCGAGAAGATCCCACGTGAGACCCAATTTATCATGATTAGAGGAAGGAGAATGGATTCGTAACAAGGTTTAACTCGTAGGTGAACGCTGCGAAGTAAGAGATCTATGAATTGTCGGATAACGTTGGACCATCCAGCAGAACGACCAGATAAGAAGCCAACTGAATTGAAATGTTAGTAATGATGTATCTACCGATTTATCGTGTCATGATGACGTCCTGGAATAGACCTACGTCTCGGCAGACCTCAAGTGATCCACCCATGATCCGGTAAGAAAATTGCGCACTAAGGAAGATAACCTGCAGTCAGAGTACGGATCCCGGATGAATGAATCGACTCGCCGACCCTGTATGAATGATGATGATGCAGAATAGATGATGATATGTCGATGTGTATATCGATGGATGATGCGGAATGGATTGCTTGGAGACTGGCGTCGGCGTCGTGATGATCTAGATCTTAATCAAGATTAGCGATACTCTCGGAATGCAAATCGATGGGATAGTACTCGTTCGGAACTTCTCATGCGCATATCGAATTGAAGAGACATGTGATGCGAAATGGCGATGTAAGAATGATTGATCTGATCTGTGTGTGAATTGCAGAAAATCCCAGTGAAGCCATGCGAGTTCTTTTGGAAACGCAATTTTGCGCCCGAATGAGGTGAAGGACCTGTTAGATGGATGATGATAAATGCTCCGCAGATGTGGCAGCGATTCATGCGATCTGATGGCGTCACGTGCAGTCGGTTCCCCAGATACCCGAATTTTTCTGTATGGTCGAATGCGGGATAAGAATGATGATAGATAGATGATGATGATGATGATGAAATGATGATGATGATATGATCCTGATGATGAGCTTGGGGGAGCGGAGATTGGATTGCCTCGATGATCGATTGATGATGAATGAATGATGCGGTAGCCTCCCCTAACTCGGGGTGTGCAGGTCTGGCGCGCAAATTGGCGAGTCCCCGATGATGATGATGATGGCGGTCATGGAGTGTCACGAGCGAGTGGATGTGGTCAGTGACCCATGTGTGCATATTATTCTCCGAATGGACGTTCGTAGGCCTGATGATGATGAATCCATGTCGTTCGTGATGATGATGATGATAGATGGATGATGATGATGATGATGGCATAAAGACCCGTATGACGAGATCGAGCTGGATCAGCAAGTGTGTGCTCTCCGACCGTGCGAATGATATGTACATGATGACCAGTCAAGGGCGGTGATACCGCTGAGTTTAAGCGATATCAAGAAATATAGGCGAAGATAGGGAAAAGAAACTGATGTAACATGATGGGAAATGGTATCCCGTATAGTATAGATGATGATGGCGAGGCAAGTAGAACTCGGGCAGAACTCAGACCAGGCCATTGTTAGATATAATCGAAGGAATGAATAGACTGGAATTGGCCATTTGGCCATGTTGCAGAGAATTGTTAGTCTGGAGATGATGAAGTCGTCCTCATGCCTGATAGCGGCGGATCCGGGCCCGAAGTCCCCGTGGGAAAATGGGGCGCCGGGAATGAGGAGTGTGAGAGCCCCGTCGTGGATGCCCGATACCGATTGATGATGATGATGATGCTGTCGCAATCGCAAATGCAGATGAGCGGACATTGGATTCTACGAGTTCGGGAATGAAGTTTGTGTATTTGGATGGATAATATGCAGGCCACTCCAATGCGGGGCGGGATGAATGAATGATGTGAATTCCGTCCAAGGCATATAATATATTGAATGATCGGGGTCGAGATGAAGTGGAGTGACCGGATGTTAGGCGAAATCAAGGTATACAATCGATGGCGGAGGATGAAAGGATGGAAAAGAAGTAATCTTTTGAAAAGATGAGAATGTAAATAGATAGTGCGAATTGAAATTTCGGGAATGGAGGAATAGAAGCGAGTAAATGGAGAGATGCCTGAATGATGGGATCGATGCGGCCACATCGGGTATATGATGATGATGATGAATTTGAGATCGATGATGATGATGATTATGATGAATGATGATGATGATGATGATGATGATATGATTTTGATTATGATTGATGTGAATGATGATGAATGATGATGATGATGATGATGATGATTTTTCAGTTTTATTTTTTTAATGAATGATGATCGATGATGATGCAATGAATGTGAATGATTGTAGTGATGATTGATGATGATTATGATGATGATGATTGATGTGATAGCATGAAGGTGGTGAATAGCTAGCTGGCTAGGATGATACCGGGTCCAGGCCGATATCTTACTCGGGTCGAGCTGGACCGATGCAAGTGCGATGATTTGGGATGGGGAGTCGGCCCCATGATAAGTCCGGGTGCCTATTGGTATGACATTGCTCGGCATGCATTGGAACGTCGTCTCTCGAGTTATCGTAGGGAAAGGCAGCGCAGATGCAGCCTGATGAATCGAATGATATGATGCTAGGGCGTGCCATCTGGCACCGTGCGCGCGATACGATGATCGTCGCTGCACTGTTGGCTCTCCATGTCGACCATCCGTCTTGAACACGGGTACCAAGGGAGTTCTGACCATGTGGATGATGATGCGAGTCAATACGGGCGAGTAGAATGAATGAACCCGTAATGGACGTCAAGGGAAAGTCTGATTGGCGAGGGAGTGGAATCTGATGAATATCCCTCATCGGGGATGACTACCGCCGACCGAATGATGAATGATGAATGATATGATCCGATTGTTGAAGTGATCGTTTTGAGAAGATGGTGTATCGAAAGATGTGCGACATGATAGATACCTGATCGTGGATGGAACCGTGCAGATAAGATGGTGAACTGAGCCATTGAGCGGAAATGAAATGATGATGACTGGAGTGTGCGAAGCCAGAGGAAACTCTGGATGGGAATCGGCCCGCAGCAAGTATAGCGTTGACGAAGTTGGCAATGAATCGTGATTCGTGATGAAATGAATGATGATGATGATAGAATGAGAATCTGCTTTGGGTATATAGTATAGGGGACGGAAAAGACATAATCGAACCGTCTAGATAATGGACTTGGTTTCCCTCGCGATGTGAGGTATTGCCCATCAGGAGTAGCCTTGGGAGTCTGGCGCGAGAGTTACTTAGATTCGGGAGATCGATGATGTAAGAATGAAATAGCCCAATGATAATTAGGAATAGGATCATTGCATGGTGGAAGTGCGATATAGCGCCAACATTGCGATGATGATGATGAATGATAGATTGATGATGGATGGCCATGAAAATGATGGATGTAATTATTGCTTGCAAACTTTAAATAGGGGATGATGATGAATGATGAATGATTGATAATAATATAATATAGAGATGAAGAAAAGAATAAATAAAATAATAATATATATAATATATATAATTTATATATATAAAAAGAGATAACTAAGATGTGTAAACAATAGAAAGATAATATATGACACAGATATATTATATACACATGACAGAGAAGACAGAGATTTAATTGTTTTTTTTAGATATAGAGTGTAGGGGGCATGTCACGGTACAATATTATAGAATATACTATACATTAATAATTTATATAAATATAGATATATATATAGACATATACATATATAATGACAGACACAAATATATAAATAATATACATAATACATAAGAATAATAAATAATTACAATATATATATAAACACGACACATAAGCGATATAGACAATATACATATACATACATTAATATACATAAAAGAAAGGAACGGATTACTATATATACAAATTATACATAAACATACATAATCATATTGGCGTCATACAATTATACAGATAAGAGATATATATACATACAGATATACACACAACATATATATATAAAACATCACACATATCATATACTAACAATAAGATAAGATTCACATGCAAAATAAAGATTTTTGTACGTTATGGTTGCGAATTCTAATCCCACCAGAGGGAATCCAAAGGTCCGTGGAGTCACAGTCCTGATCGTTGAGCCCGCGCCACGGAGAATCAAACAGCTCCAAGTGGGTCCATTTTTTGGCTCACAAGCAGAATGGTATACACTGGCGTGCCGCGGACTGAAGAACCGCGCAATATTGGAAGGCGCAGCAGTAGATATATCATTCCATTCACACAGTGCATACCACTAAATCTGCAGCGCCTATAACGTTCAACCGCTAAAAGATAACCCACAAAGGGTGTTCTTGAGATCTAGATTAAGGATTAGACTAGATCCAGAGAACGGTCTGGTCGTCTACATACGACAAGAGAAGCTTCTTATATCATTCCAGCTTAAGTGAGTGTGTAACAAGCGTGAGAGAGAATCCTGCTGCTGAAAAATCAGAACTGAATTGACCCCCGGAAACCATTGGAATTCGAGCTATGAGATAGCGGCGCGGACTCTATTACCCCCGGAGTGCCTAGATCGTCACCCGGGGCAAGACTAGGCCCCGATGAGTAGGAGGCGGCCGCGGCGGGTCGCTGCAACAACCTTGGGCGCTGGTAACGAGCCCTCGAGGCGGAGTCGAAGGACTCCCAACCGTAACCGGGCGGCGGTGCAGGAAAGGAGGGCCGTTAAGATCTTGGTGAGAAACCGTTTGTGTCCGTTGAAGATGCTACTCTGATCTGATAGTCTGTCAAATGAGGTGAAACTTTGAACCCCGTGGCCAAAGAGGGGATAAAAGGTGTTTGCCTTATTGATGAATCGAACCTGCACTATTGCACATTTGCTTTCAATGTCATAAAAGACCCGCAGACCCAGTGATATTGATATGCAATTCACTCTTCACCAGGGTCGGGGAACCCGCCCGACATCGCATATCAGCGCTCGCTAGTTTGAGACATGCGCGCGAGAACAAAGGGAATCGTGGAGTTACCCAAATGTCTGATACACTGAACCCCAGTACAACTGGCCGCAGTGGACGATATAAGCACCGCTCAGCGGTTGTTTAAGTGGTTGTAGGGATTCTCGGAGAATGACCGCCGAGCGAGGCTGTGAGTGTGGACCAATCTGAATGGCCGACAAGGGTAAGAAGTTATCCCATTTTTTGCCCTTTAATGAGAGCCCTGCCTCACCTCTCCCGTTCCGGGGGGGAAACGGCTCAGCCCAACGCGTTAGGTGCGGTAGGGTCCAGCGGCTGGAACCGCCAGAGCACCGACTTCAACTTGATCACGTGTGATGTCTCACAAGATTGTGCGCTATATCGCCCGGAAGGCCTATGAAAAATACTCTCCGTGAGAGCGACCGAGTGCCGTCACGCCCGGTCGCCTTACTTCATACCCAGCATCAGCGTCCTACCAATACCGGAGTGTGGGCTGGCCGACCCGTTAAAAGGGTCGATCTGCTCTCCCTCCGAAAGGTGCAACAGCCCTCTGGCCAATGGTAACAATGCCCCGTATTCTCTCCGCTCCTCCCAACTGTAACAAAATCTCCCAGTATTTCGAACCAAAAAAGCCAATCTGCGAGAACCGGCCGATCTGAGTGCGGATCAGATCGCCTCCTTATCGTTACATCCTTAGCAGCAGCAACAAACCTTGCGATGTGCGGAGAAGCCACGCATAGATATTCACTGGATTTAAGAATAGAAAGGTGGTAAGAGTGACAGAGGAAACGCTAGGTTCATCATGAACCTTCTGCAATTGTCTGGGCATCAGAATGATTTGGTTTCCCAATCAAATCACAAAGCAATACTGTCCACACGAAATCAGATTATGGTGCAGGGAACGAAGATTGATAGAGTTGGCAAGCAGAAATGAGAAACGGGCTGGGTTTCAATTTCATGAATATATAGCGCAAAATTGTGATGTGACGAGATCGGGCAAAATTGTGATGTGACGAGATCGATTGAGTACCATGGTGGTACCACGATAAACGGAGGCAGAGGCGGAGGGCGTCGACAACTCGACGAGAAGGTGGTTATGGGTGCGATTATTTGAGGGTGACGCGAGGTAATACGTTTGTTATAAGAATCGCGAGAGTTGAATCTCGCTATTAAAGTAGAGAGCATGCTCGAGCCTGTACAACCGCACTCAACAAGAGCACCAATGATGGATTTAATTAAACCGGGGTCCGGATTAATTAATCCAAATGAATAAATAAAATGTAATAAGTATCGGATTGAAATGACAATAGAGGTATAGATATAGTGAATTGATAAGCGAATTACAACAGGTGTAATGTTATTACAGTAAAAGATTAAGACAGATAGAAGCTGTCCCCTTAATAGGACAAACACATGCCTATTTATACAAAATATAACCCTAACTAAAACTCGCTAATTGCACGATGGGCCGGCCAAAAAGACTAAGTTTAAGGCATGGGTGGCCGTAGGATAAGTCGCAAGCCCATGCGGTGCTACCCGTGAGACTAGTCAAGGCGCATCATTCTCAAGGCCGTAGGGGGCTCCGGGCTTGAGAATCTTCTTGGGCTAATGCTCGTGTTATAAAATCCTGGACCCCCCGGGTCTCTATTATTATTGGGCCATTTCCAATATATCCATCACCAATCATTCCCATACTCATATTTTTTTTTGACAACTTTTGCTTATTCTGCTAGAAGAAAAAATTACTTAAAAATGTCAATGCTCATGCATTAGGTAGCCCTAGCATCGAATGAGTAGACGACTTCATTCACTCCGACTCTTACACTTCTCCGTTGGCTTCTCAACAGGAGAACCAAAAGTTACGACATTCAAGCTAGGACTCTAACTCCATCAGAAAAGCTAGCTTTATGCTTTATGAGTACGGATTTGGCCCCAATTTAAGTATTACATCGCAATATTTTGTGGAATCGATGTGGGGATCATATTTATACCGTTTCTCTTTATTTTGCTTAACTCCACTCATTTTGCTTTACTACTCTCTTCCAACATTTCCACCTGTCTCATAGTAACAAACATATACAACAATTACTTTAGAGGTGTGAAAACTTCGGTAAATTTTTTGTTAACCGACCAAACTGACAAGTTCGGTTAACCGTTTGTTAACCAATTTTTTTCGCTTCGATTAATGGTTAAAGATTTTTTAAAATTTCGGTTAATGGTTAATTCGGTTCGAAACTTGTCGGTTAACCGAATTAACAGTACAGTTAACTGAAATTTTAAATAAATAATAAATAAATGAATATACATATATATATATAGTATATATTAAATTATATATATTATATATATATATATATATATATATTTATTTTTTTTTTTTTTTTTTTTTTTGAAGGCAACCATAATGGTTATTTTATAGATATGCAGTAATGAGAATCCGGGGACAACGTCCCAATACATAGCAGTAGTGAAATCAAAAGCAGTAGAAGCTAAACTATGTGCTAAAAATTCTGAGATCTAGGTACGAAATTAAACTGAGCAAACTGAAAGACGATAAGTAGGCTTTACAGGCCTGTAAAGCGTATCCTACGTATGACCGTGGTGACGGCATGAATGAAGTTAATTGTCGTTGTAGTGCATGACAATATGTAAAATATACGTACTCTTTGCTCGCCACGATCTCGGAGCCATGCAAGCACCTCTTTGCATGCCATTGTTTCGGCCATCAAGGGTGAGAACCATGTTGTGAGTGGTGCACAAAATGCCGCAAGATAGTCGCCAGATGCCGTGAAAAGGATCGCGCCTGCTGCTGCGCGTTTGTTCGGCAGTTGTAACCAGCGTCTATGTAACATTGAAGCGGCTGTGGCAGGTGGCTGATTGCGTCGCTTTGGCTGTGGGGGGTGGGCGTGCCATGGCACTATCTGCTGCTGTGGTGTGGCTGTATATATATATAATCTAATAGGTAAAATCCTTATAAATTTGTAAATGATATTGTTTTTTGTATATTTTCTTATGGATTTATTATTATATGTATTATTTTAATTAGATTTATTATTATAGGTATTATTTTTAGGATTTAAAGTTGTAGTTTAAAAAGTTCAGTTATCGGTTAACCGACCGATTAAACCAAAAAACTTCTGTTTGATTAATTTGGTAATACAAAGTTCAATTCGGTTACGGTTAAAAGTTTAAAAACTTTGGTTAACCGATTGAACACCGTAATTACATTAGGTAATAAAATTACCTATTGAAAGATGATTTGTAATTTTGGAAAAGACTTATTACTCTCATCCCTGCAACACCAAGTAATATGTTATATATAATGCATATTAAAAGACCTATCTATATAGGACACTCAAGCGAACACTCTAACTTTACAACAAAAAACCAGCTTATGACTTTTGAGTAAAGGTTTGACCCCAACTACTTATGTATCACTCCACAATCTCTTGTAGAACCGATGTGGGATCTTATTAGTACATTTCACTTTATTTTGCATTACTCGACTCACTTCGTTTTACTACGCTCTGCCACCTGTCTCTCCCAATAACAAACATATACAACAATTACCTTAGGTAATAAAATTACCTATTTAAAGATGATGTGTGATTTTAGAAATATATGATGCATATGAAAGACCTATCTATAAATATATGATGCATATGAAAGGCAATCGTTATACCTCCACCACAGCGCACATAGTACTGTGCGCGCGCGCGCCTCTCAAAACGACGTCGTTTTGGGGTCGTTTTGGGAGGCGCGGTAGAAAGTTGCTAAGATTATGTGTATTTGTTCACACAATTATATGTATTTGTTCATACGGTTATGTATATTTGTTCATACAGTTATGTACATTTTTATACAATTATGTACATTCTTTTTATACAGTTAATGTACATCCGAATCAGAAAATTTGTGTGTATTATGTTAAGAGTCGATATGTATTATGTTAAAAGTTTATGTTTATTAAGTATTATGTTAGAATTATGTGTATTATCTTTTAAAAAGGTATGTATATTTTGTTATATAATTATGTACATTCATGGTATACAATTATGTGTATTCTAGTATAACATTATGTACATTTTTAAACAGCGAATTTTTTTTAAAAGAAAAAATTGCTGTCATTCACTGGGACGGAAAATTTAAAAAAAATAATAATATTAAAACGACATCGTTTTGTATCTAGACGCACAATGCAACGCGTACCGTGGTGTAGGATATAAATTGCCTATGAAAGGCCTATCTATATTCGACCCGTGAGCCACGTAATAGGTTTGATGGTGCATAATTGAACATTTGTATTATTGCATGTGAGTGGGGGTCCATATGCTTAATTGGCATGTTTAGATTGTTTTGTTAGATGTGGCCTATTTGATGAATAACTTGAAGATAATGATATAAAATGACGGTGGAGAAATGGCATCCAACAACTTGTGTTCGTTGTTTTGGTCCGCTTTAGCCTTTAATTATTCTTCCCAAAGAATTGTTATTTTGAATCTCAATAATTTTGCTGCAGACTAAAGTCTTATTTGAGCTCCCAGTCAATAAACTACACCGCCAAGTAGCTACCAATTCTTCTCCGCCCATGGCAACAAGTCATTAATTAAGTTTCTGTACCACACGGTTAGTAGGTGTAGAATAAGTCGATAAAATACAATATATATATATAAATATATTTAAACAAATAAAGAGATATAATTTAGAATAATTAATCACCAATAATATTTTGCAGACTAAAATCTTGTTTGAGCTCCCAGACAAGTCAATAAACTACACCGCCAAGTAGCTACCAATTCTTCTCCGCTCACGGCAACAACTAACAAGTCATTAAGTTTTTGTACCACACGGTTGGACTACTGTAAATTATAGAATTTCCGACCACCTGAAAGTAATCTTAAATCAAGTTCAAAGTAAAAAGTTGTCAGAAATAGCAACAAAGGTTTTTCCGGATACCAAAAGTGGTCGGAACAAGGCTTTCGACTTGATTTAAGATCACTTTCAGATGGTCAGAAATTATATCATTTCCAGTAGTGTTGGTAGGTGTAGAATAAGTTGATAAATTAAAATACAATATATATAAAAATATATTTAAACAATTAAAGAGATTTAATTTAGAAAAATTAATCACAACTAAAAATTGGTATAAACTCAAAAGATAGAATATTATTTATACAAAAATTTAAAAAAACAAAAATAAAAAGAGGGTTTTTAAATATTAAATATATAAATCCAAACGAAAGAAAAGGAGATTCAAGTCGTGTATACCACACACTTTTCTTAAAACTGATTCCCAATCTTCCCGGAGTGCTAAGAGCGTTGTAGCGTTAGTTTCTCAAGATAAATTGATCACGACTTAATGTTTAAACACTCAAACAAAAATTCCGACGAACTAGAACAACAGGCGAGCACTTCGCTAATTGACTTAAGTGTTGGCAGAAATCCGCAAGAAAAGATTTTAAGAGAGAAACAAGTTTTTGAGTGATTCCATGATTTTATTATTTGGGCAAAGTCGAGCAGTGATTTTTATTGTTTGGACCAACCAGATGAGACCCATATTTTAATTAGGCTAGCCTATTCTAGTGTAAATAATGACCATACAAATTGTAGGTCAACCAACCCATTTGACACCAGCAAAAGAGAGAGATGGAGAGAGAGAAATGATTGATTATTACTTATAAGAAAATTGAATACTTATAAGAAAAGGAAAGTGTAATACTAATAATACATAAATAATTGATTATTACTTATAATAAGAAAAATATAACACTTAGGAAAAATGCCATACTTTTGAAGAAAAATGTATGGTGTAATACTTTTAAATCAAGATATAATATTTAGGGTTGAACACTTATGAGGAAAATGTAATACTTATTAGGAAAAAAAGCGATACTTGTTGTTGTCGGTGAGTAGTATATTGATTTTTTTAGTGACCAAAAAAATTGGTAGCAACTATTTGAGGGTGTGCATTCCATCTTGTAATCTTAAGTGACAAATAATCACAATGAAATAAATTAAATTAGCTGATTGATTAAAATAAAAAAATGTAATTATCAATCAAACAATACGACAAACTTAACAGGGATTACCCAAGTAGCAGTAGTAGTATATTTTGTTATGGTAGGTGTAAATAGGTGGGTAATAGTTGAGTTTACTCGTGGAGTCGACTTTGTCTTTAACCTTCAATTATTGAGGATGCCAATAGTTTTGCATCATCTTCATCAGAGGTTATCACTACTGACCATACATAATACTCTGCAAGAATTTAAAAGAAAAAAAAAAATCATTCCATTCTGCACTCTAGCTAAAATCAATCCCAAGTAGCTAAGCTACCAATTCTTTGCCGGTGACATTACATACAAGTAATTTCAGTATCTGTACTAATGGCGGAAGCTGCTGCAGAGTTTCTTTTGAACCAACTATCAGCGGTGATCAGTGAAGAGTGGTCACTCTTGGGAGGGATTAGAGAAGACGCAGAATATATCATGAATGCCTTGAGTCGTCTAAGGGCAGCTTTGAGAGTTTGCTGACGAGAGGGAAGAAATGGATCCTCAAGTTAAAGCTTGGGTGAAGATAGTCGGGAGCTGGCTTATGACACCGAAGATGTTCTTGACGAATTCCAGTTCCGCTTTGGAGGTCGCCACACTGGTGGAGGATTCTTCACTAAGATGAAGAACAAGTACACTTCTGCCAAGAACTTGAAAGCTCAGCACAGGCTTGCACTTGCACTGCAAAAGATCAAGGCCAGAATCAGCGAAAACTCCCAATATCAGCCAATCTTGCCAACAACCACTGTTCACAACCAACAATTGCATGATGGCCGAGTGGATGCCCTTTTCCAAAAAGACTCTGATCTGGTAGGTTTTGAAAATTCCAAGCACTCTCTTATTAAACTCCTTCTTGGCGCTGTTGATGATGATTTGAGGGTTCACTCTGTGGTGGGTATGGGGGGATTGGGGAAGACCACTTTGGTTAAAAAGGCTTATGATGATGCACAAGTGATACATCACTTCAAGCATCGTGTGTGGGTTACAGTTTCTGAAACATTCAAGATTGAGGAGTTCTGAAAGATGTAATTAAGCAACTAGGGAATCCTCCAAATGATTTTGAAGCCCAGGACTCTGCTAAATTGATAGAATCTGTTAGGAACATTCTTTCAGAGCAAAAATACATCATTGTTTTTGATGATGTATGGAGTTTTGATGTTTGGAGCGCCATCAAATATGCTTTTCCTGGACAAAAGTTTGGTAGCCGAATAGTTATCACAACAAGGAATAGTGATATAGGCCGGGATGCATGTCATGAAACCAAAGGAGATCTGTACGAGTTGAAGCTTTTGTCTAAGGAAGATTCATGGGAACTGTTTTGCAAAAAAACATTTTTGAGTGATTCATGTCCCTCCACATTTGGTGAAAATTGCCGAAGATATTGTAAATAGATGTGATGGTCTGCCTCTGGCTATTGTGGTAATTGCCGGTATTTTGGCTACCAAGGGTGAGGTATTGCAGAATGGAAAAGTTTCCAGAACGGTGTTAACCTTCGATTGAAAACCAATGACTGCAGGATGGAAAACTTGAAGAATCTATTATCCTTGAGTTACTATGATCTTCCATATCATCTAAAGTACTGTTTCTTGTACTTTAGCATCTACCCTGAAGATGCCTTCATTAAAAAAAACAGACTCATTAGACTGTGGATTGCAGAAGGCTTTGTCCAGGAGAATGGTGATCAAGTGAAAGAAGAAGTTGCAGAAGGTTATCTCAATCAGCTAATTCATCGAAACTTAATCCAAATTGCAGAGAAGTCTTATGCGGGAAAGACTATTGGCTTACGAGTCCATGATATTTTACGAGAAATAATCCTTTCAAAGGCATTAGAGCAAACTTTGCAGTCATCCTCACTGGACAGAACAAAGAATGGTCCGACAAGTGTCGACGCCTAATAATTCATGGATTTGATGATGACACTCTAAAGAGCACTTCCTCCAAAAGTCATATTCGTTCATTACAGTTCTATAATGATAATGATGAGGTAGCTGGTTTCATCGTCATTATCTAAGCTGTTGTCCTTTGATTATTATGTTCCTCTGAAGGTGTTAGATTTAAGTGGTACTCATCTAGAGAAAATTCCAAAGGAAGTTTTCAAGTTGTTTCATTTGAAGTATTTGAGTTTGAGGGAGACAAGGTTGAGAAATGTTCCTAAATCCATAGGACATCTTCAAAAATTAGAGATACTTGACCTGAAGTACACATATGTGCATAAGTTGCCAGTTGAGATTGGAAAACTTCATAAACTCCTACATCTCGCTGTGGGCTCTAGTTATAACAATAGTGGTTTTTATGCTCCTTTAGAGATCGGGAGATTGTTGTTTTTACAAAAGTTGTATAATATACGGGCAAAGAAAATTACTGGTGTAAGAGTGGGTGTCTGAGATAGGGAATCTAACACAACTGAGAAAGCTTGTAGCTTATAGGTTGAGACAAGAAGACGGAAAAGAATTATGTTCATCCATTGAAAAGTTGACAAACCTTATCTCTTTAAGTCGTTTGGCCGCTTGGAGCAAATGAGATCCTTGATATCCAACATTCTTTATCGTCCGTTCCTCTTTGTCTTCGCACATTAGAATTGAAAGGGCGTCTTGAGAGGATCCCTCAATGGTTATCTTTACTTGTAAGCCTAACTAAACTAGAGTTGTGGAATAGTTGTGTTCTTGAAGATCCACTACAATTTCTCCAAGATCTGCCCATGTTAGCACATCTTCGACTTGTTAAGTCTTATGAAGGGGAAGGTTTGTGTTTCAAGGCTGGAAAGTTCCCAAAGCTCAAGTTTTTGAGCATTGGTTTCCTCAAGGCACTGAAATGGATAATGGTGGAGGAAGGTGCAATGCCCCTTCTTGAAGAGCTCTGCTTGCATGGCTGCGAATTACTTGAACAGGTACCTGCAGGTATTGAACATTTGTCTAAACTCAATTCAATTGAATTCAATGATTTGAACAATAAAGTGATGCTTACTTTAGAACCAAATGGTGAAAACTACCCAAAAATATCTCACATTCCTCACATTGAAATTTGTAAATGGTGAGATAATGCAGTTTCTTGATGGCCAAGAAGTGTAGTATGTATTAATGTCCATGTCTGTATGTACACTTTGTTATTCGTAAGGCAATAGTGTTCTAATTGAATTTGATTCAGTATTTAATTGTACATTATTTTAATTCAAATGTTTTGGGAGTACGCAAATACAAGTCTTGAACATCATAGCTCTTTCAAATATGTATATATATTAATTGATTGTAGATTATCATATGTTATAATTATATTTATTTTATTTGATATTATCCCACTTTAATTTGTGGGAAACCATATGGTCAATTGGTCATGGAGGAGTTTATGCAATGGCAAACACCTCAGGTGTACTGCTGTGTAATTAAACTTCTACGTTGGTGAAAATTCCAGATGTGACAATTTGTGATTGAAGCGGTCTTTTTTTTTTTTTTTTTTTAAGAAAATCATGTTTTGGTTTTCTAATTTTTCTTCAAATCAACTTTAAAGACAACTGGAGCTTAAAATTTATAGCTCTTTTAAGAATTAAAGGACCAAAATTGTAAAGATTAAAATAGAATGACTAATCTAAACTCCAAAATGTTAAGTAATTTGTAGCACAATAGCAACTTTGTGACTCACTTGGTTACAAATTTAAACTTCGGTGGGACATTGACACTTTGTACTTCAATAGGTTGAGATTGCTACATTGTAATAAAGTTAGTAGTACTAAAAAAAAAAAACTCCAAAATTATTAAATAACAAAAAGAGTTTTTTTTTTGGTCATGTTTTGACAACATAAAAAAGGAACATCATAATTAAAATTGAAGCATATATTTTTCCTCCTGTTTTGACAACATAAATAAAAACATCACTAAAACCAAACAATTTACGTTGTGTCCAAAATATCACCATATAAATTATAAACATCTTATTATAATTTATTTATTTTTTAAATTGTAAGAATATACAGCAGTTTTTATAATGAAAAGAAAACCATTTATAGACTACATTTTTTAAAAAATTAAAAGTATCTACTAAGGTTTTCTAGCAAACTGTCAAAGATAGCTACAAGATTTCTCTTTCTCTTTGTGTGGGCGCGCACACGGGCGACGCACATTCAAGTATTAATTAACGCTCATGAAGAACTAACAATCAACATTATCAATCAATCAAGGAGACTAACAATTTTGAATCATAGAAAAAACGCAGTGATGTTGCGGCAATGGGGGGCTATCCCCAATTCTCTCACCCTCTGCTAGTTGGGTCCTCCGTTGGCTATGGAAGCTCACAATTCAAATCACAACCTTCGATTGGATTACAACTATGGAAGATTAGGATTTTTCACCTTCTAATTGTTTCGTTAATTTGGAGAAAAAATCATAATGCATGGGCTTGTTAACAATAAACAACATAAATTGTCGGTTTTGTCCTCCATTTTAATGTCATCTTGACACCAATACAAACGGAGGACCAATATGACCTAAATTTCAATAGTCGGAGGATCAGTCTACGTGCAATTAAAAATCAATGTACCAATTTGAGAAAAGACTATAATCGGATGATCATTTTGGAATTAACTCTATGAACAAATAACAAATTTCACTATTCAAAGTTCAATTTTTTAAAACATAGAAAACAAATTACTTATATGAACAAATATTAAATTTCACTATTCAAAGTTCAATTTTTAAAAATTTAATTACTTATATGAACAAATATCGAATTTCATTATTCAAAGTTCAATTTTTTGAAATCTAATTACTTATATGAACGAATATTATATTGAATTTCACTATTCAAAGTTCAATTTTTACAAATCCTAGAAATCAAATTAAATTACTTATTAGTTTTTATAGTTATATTTAAATACCTAATATATAACTCCAATATATAATGTCTATATATTATTATTATTGAAGAAAATGAGAAAATATATGATAGATACATATGCATGATAACAATAGTGAAAAATGTAATGAAAGTTATAACGATATGAGTATATTTGTCTAAAATATTGTATACTACAACTTTATAGCATAATGTATAAAAAACGTAATACAAAAACGAAGATAAATGAAGATATAACCTTCATACACACTTATTAGTTTTATTTATATATACATAATACATACATTTATAATATATATACTATATATGTATTTATATATATAATATATATATATTTTATATACTTATAATTATATATTTATATATATTATTATATATATTATATTTATATTATATATATATATATATTATAGAGAGAGACGAGAGGAGAGAGAAGTGTTTTTCAAACCGAGGAAGACAACTATATATTATATAGGATGTCAAGATGTAGTCATGTGCCATTAGTCTGTATGTTGGTGCATAGCTGGGTGTAGTCGTGTGCCATAATTATATGTCGTGTGCATATGTTTGTTAATTAATAGAGTCTGCGTTCGAAACTTGATATTTCATGCATGCTAGTTGTCATTGTGTATTAAATTTTGTGCAGGATCTAATTTGTTGTTTACCCAATATCTGTCCGCACATCCTTATATATTGTTGTCCTCATGTGAACGCAATCATATATATATATCCAAGACTTTTAAGTTAGTTTGAAGTGTTATGAGAAGGAAAGGAGGTAAACCACGCGCGCGCGCCGCCGCCGCCGGCACGTCGGCTCAGCACGTCACGACGCCGGTGTGGTGGGGTCAACATTTTGCTCCCAAAATTATTTTCTCACCCTATTTTTGTGGATCAACTAGTGACCTTGTCCGCACAACTCTATGAATGAGTGTGCAGAGTTGGTCCATTGCTATTTTATAGCGCTACAAAGGTGGTAGTGAGAGGTGGGATGTTGTTACACTATTGCTACACTATGCTATAAATACTTACTGTTAGTATGGTTCGAAAAACGCAAGAAGCATTACAGAAACGCTACTGCATGTTCCGAAACCATACTGCCAGCCTGAGTAATATATTGCCTGCGAGTTCGTTCTTGTGCCTGTCGAAAGCATGCGACTCAATCCCTGGACGTAAATGTTTTTAAGGTAGTGTTTAATACATGATATAGAACCTTTGTTTTCCTTTTTTCGTTCCAAACCAGAAATCCACAGTGCTGCAAAAATCCAACAGTTAAAAACATGTATCACCAAGTCGAGTCACAAATGTTGGAAATAGCAAACACTGTTGTCTGATATTACTCATGTTCAAACCACTCACTGGTGGTTTAAACTACAAGAGATGTGCTGCAAAATGATCATGCTCCTGATCGAAGGATGTGGACTACGTCCTTTTTGAAGACCCTGCGAAATTTAACGTGACTGCTACACAACCTGCAGTGCAGACCATGGCTTCACCTGCATGCAACAGACCCGAGTCTACGATGCATCCAAGGACCCAACAGTCTCATCAGCGCAGCTTCATCAGCATCCGAGGCAATTCGCATCAAATACGAGAAAGATAAACAAAACTTCCCGGACAACCATTCTCCAACGTGTAAGTGACCCGTTGTTTGATATGTTTTCTGAATACAAATCTGCAAAAGCAATTTGGGATTTAATGATTGAGAAATATGTGCTGATGATGTGGGGGAGACGCAAATATGTTGTGGGTCGTTGGTTACACTTTAAAATGGTGGACACCAAACATGTAATCGAACAGGTACACGAATTTGAGAATCTGGTCAGTGACATGAAAGCAGAAGGTTGAATAGTTAATGAAGTAGGTCCTATGTGATTCCTGATTGACAAACTGCCCGACTCATGGGTGACTTCAAGAATAAAATGAAACATGACCGAAGGAACTACACACTGCAACAGCTGATAAACAGCGTGAATATCGAGGAAGAAAACCGCCTGGTTCAAAGGTCTGTTATTCTTACTGACAATGTTAAAGCTAATATTGTGAAACTAACTCTGGCTTTGAAAATAAAAAATGGTGAAAATTCTAGAATCCAAAAAAAAAATTATAAGAATAACAGTTCCACTCGCGGCAAGGGGTGGAAAAATCAGAAAAAAAGGGAATATACTGGTGAATGTTATGATATGTGGGAAACGAGGCCACCGTGCTGCCCAGTGTATATCACAAAAGGGTTCTACGAGTCTGAATGGTCAGAACCAAACCAACGCAGAGGGCGAGAACCAAGACTAACCCTGACGAGGAGAACACGGAAGATGCTGACTTCAAGGTAGCTGCAGAAATAACTCGAGGCCGCCAAGACATCTTCCGTTTCCTCCGGTCAGATGGTTGCTGGTGGAAAAGGTATCCTTCTAGTCAGCGGACCATTGGTTTTTTGCTCTGGTTGTTAGAGCTTCTGCTAGAGCTATCCCACGACAATTTTTGATTCTGCGTAGACCCTAACAAAGCTTCATTTAAAACTTTGACTATCCACTGGTGGAGAGAGAACAAGTCTTCATGGGAAATTCGTGGAGTGAGTTTAATCGACCTGGGCAGCACGGTGCCTCGGTTTCCCGACACATAAATTCACCCCGGTACATCCATGGGTAGAGGAAATCTGTATTGCCATTTATTTTTTCTGAATTTTTCCACTTTGCTTGGTCGGAGAACAGTTGTACTGTTGGTCAATACATTACTTTAAATGTTCTTTGCTTTATGTCAGTTTTCCTTTGCACCAAGAATCCTGTATTTTATTGGGCAAGGCGCTATCAAGATTATAAGGTGGTCAAATAATCAAGAATGGTTTGGTATGTAAATCTGTCCCGATGCGTGATATAAAATGACGTACACTGTATGTGCGAGCGTTCATTTGGTATCAGGTCCATCTGACGTTGATGGTCTATCGCTTTGGTTACTTACGATGTCCAGTCTATTGTGGTATTCCTAGTTGAAAAAGTTCTCCTCTGATTGATTCTGGTTCTGACTCTCATCCACCCCATCGTAGAGTAGGCAGGATTTCTGGCCATACATCGTAAAATAGAATAAAGAATGCTTCTTTTGATAGGACCTCTCATTAACTATTCTACTTACTGCCTGTCTGTATGGTCATTTAATGTTTCTGGACATCGCTTTTCAGGTCAAATACTGAGCAACAGTTCCGGTTTCACTTGGTCTGGAACCGCCTGAGTCTTCTGAATGTGTATTTTTCTCTACCTCTTTCTTTTATATGGTGTATTTCAAACGACCTCCGCACTAATCATTGATTATAGTGTTTATCCCGCCTCGGCGCACAATACAGTGCACAACACGGACTTGGCTCTTGCGCACAGTGACCAAAACTGCGCTCATTGCTGGAGGCTCAGTGTATTCAGAATAACGGCAACACCACGGGTCACTTACTCACGTTGGCTAGAGAGTGCCTACTAGAGAGATACTGATGTCCTCGGCAAGTTTTGTTATCTTTTCTCGATTTTGATGCGATTGCCCGGATGGCTGAATTTTCTGGCATGCAGCGATGCCTTTATATGTATAGTTTTATTCTTTTGTTGTTGGGATGATTGCATATCCTGGTATTAGGCATACGCCGGGTCTAAGTCCTTCCGTTCCGATGCTCGAAAAGCCATTGTCTTAGTAAGGTGACATCGTGATTCCGTTGAGGAGCAACCTGAAAGCGCGTACGCGGACTAGGATTCCAGTCTGGCGGTTTCCGTTTGAACCGAGAGAGTTTCCAAGTGAGGTGCAGCTCCACATCTCTCATAGCGCAGTAGCATTGAATCCTTATTGCTAGCATAAGTCATGTCTTGGTAACACCAACCAATGTGTGGTGGTTATTGTAAGAATTTGAGATAAATAATCAACAGTCAGGGTATAGCTTTAATATTTCTCACATTTTTGTTGTGAGGCGAAACTACAACCACCTCTTGTCTGGTATGAATACCAATGTCATTTTGAATCGTGTATGCAATGATGTTATGCACATGCGTTCAGGCAAAAATGCACTTGCGTGGTTATGGAGTTCATGCGATACGAATAAAAGGATACACAAACGGTTAAGCTAATCATTATCATTCACTATAAAGATCTTGCTTTAGAAACAATTTAGACGTCTCTCACAACGTGATGTTTGTAGACGATGCGAGCTTTGAACAAGCAGACCACTGACAACGAAACCCGCAGGGGAATGAGTAGGTAATTACCAGCGGCTGGGCAGTATATCGTTTCGGACTGCAGTATGCGTTATTACATCTGTATTTGTTGTATTGCAGTTTTTTCGAAATCTTCCATTCAGATATACAAAATAAGATTTATTACTTGTGAAATCAAAGAATGTTGAAGGTTAAGCGCGATATCTAAAAGCAATTAGTGTAAACACATAATCTCAGTTTCTCATAAACTGACCCACGTAGAAATTTGTGTATGAGCCGATGGGATCTAAAAAGACATTAAGCGACATGGACAAACTCTGCAATAAGATCGGATCATAGGAGTGAGTATGAACTCAAAATTTCTGATAAATCTGTGTGAATCTTCTGGCATTATACACGAAGTAACTGCACCCTACACACCCAACAAAAAACGCATAGCAAAAAGAAAAGAATAGAACTCTCAAAGAGATGATCATAGCTATGTTGGTATCGCGGTTCCAGGTGCTTTAGACTCATTGTGACGGGAAAGTTGTTCTAACAGCAGCAAACCAATTAGTTTCGATTCTCACCAAGAATAGGGTGAGAAATATTGGTCTTGTATAGAAGGGTTTAGAAAAAATTGATTGACCCCCTTACCACATCAGCGTTCGGAAAGGGCATGCGTGATCCGTGCTAGGAGCTGAAGGACTGTATTGTAAAGTATGGAGGGGCTGCTGCGCGCGGCGCGGCGCGTGGTTTACCTCCTTTCCCTCTCAATAACCCTTCAACCTCTCATACTATATTTTGATTTCGGTCATCACATGGGGACAACCAATATATTAGAGGATGTGCGACAGATACTCGCGCAATTTAATGGTATTATTCACGTCAGGGACTACAACGTTCTTAAATGGACCAACTACATAATTTGAACCTAATGAACCTTAGAGTGCACATAAATATGTTTTTGTTGGGGTAACACTGCTAGGAACATCCATAATTAATGCCAAAGCACTATGATTAGAATTTAATCGGTGTTTAGATAAATAAATATGAATAATATTTGTTGGCACATATCGAGAACTGTCAGTTACACCTCCCTTCGAAGCACGTGTTCCAGTGTTGAACAAAGGTAGTCTCATTGACTATAGAATGCTACTAATAATGGCAAGCTCAAAAATAACATTCTGTCTACTAAGTCCCCTGATTATCTCATGATATTATTCGGAAGAGCTAGAAGAAAGTAAATAGTAAGGCGTTTTAAAAACACTTACGTCTTCCTTCTGAGATAATACTTTCGCTCTGACTTCAATAATATATATGAGCGGAATTGAAAGATCCTAAATGAACTGTGTGATCATTTTATATGTCAACTTGTGTTAGAAGAAGAAACAAAATCCATTCAAGAAGTTATGCGCTCAGTAGACGCTACTCTATGGAGAGAAGCAGTTAAAAGTGAGTTAGACTCCCAGTCTAATCATACGTGGGAAATAGTAGATTTGCCTAAGGGTTATAAACACATAGGTTGTAAATGGATTTTCAAGAGGAAACTGAGACCAGATTGCTCAATTGAAAGATTTAAAGCCAGACTGGTAGCTAAAGGTTACACATAGAAATTCGGTGAAGATTACTTCTATACATATTCACCAGTAACAAAGATAGCTACCATACGTGTTCTATTTGCTTTAGCATCTTTACATAGGTTGATAGTACATCAAATGGATGTAAAAACAGCTTTCCTCAATGGTGAACTAGAAGAGGAGATCTACATGGAACAACCCCCTGAATGTGTTGATCCAGGACAAGAAGGAAAGGTATGCAGACTTAAAAGATCTCTTTATAGCTTGAAACAAGCCCCTAAGCAGTGGTATGAAAAGTTTCATAAAACTTTGTTAGAGCTAGGTTATTCCACTAACCGCTCAGATGCCTGCTTATACACAAAGAGGTAGAGTCTAACATCGTAATAATATGTCTCTATGTAGATGACATGTTTATCTTTAGCTCAAGTATAAAGAGCTATAAAAGAGACTAAAAGAACTCTATGTGACAAGTTTGATATGAAGGATCTTAGGGAGGCTGATGTAATACTTGGAATAAAGGTTACAAAAACGGAGAAAGGTTACCTTTTAGCTCAAAGTCATTACACGGAGAAACTCCTGAAGAGGTTTGAGAGTTATGATGTAACTCCGGCGAAAACCCCCTATGATCCTAGCATCAAATTATCAAAGAACATAGAAGCCAGTGTGTCTCAAGAAGAATATGCAAAGATAATTGGGAAGTCTAATGTTCTTGATGAACTATACTAGACCAGATCTTGCATTTGTTGTGAATAAACTCAGTCGGTATACTCACAACCCTGGTATCTCACATTGGGATGCACTAAGAAGGGTACTTCAGTACCTAAGAGGCACGATAGACTGGGGCCTTAACTATAAGGGAAACCCAGCTATGCTCGAAGGGTTCTGTGATGCAAACTGGGTAAATGACACTGATGATGTAAGCTCGACTAGTGGATATGTGTTCACTATGTGCATAGCGCTATATCATGGAAGTCAACCAAACAATCCTGTATAGCCAGATCAACTATGGAGTCAGAGTTCATAGCACTAGATCTAGCAAGTCAGGAAGCCGAATGGCTGAGAAATCTTTTGGCAGACGTGCCATTGTAGGGGTGCAGCACCCGCTGTTCCATACATTGTGATTCCCAGACTGCTATTTGTGTTGCACAAAATAGTGTCTACAATGGGAAACATAGACACATAAGAGTCAGACATGAGTCTGTACGGCAGTTGATAATAAACGGGGTGATCACAATGGTTTTTGTGAGTCTGAAAGGAATGTTGCAGATCCTTTTCACGAAGGGCCTAAATAGAAAGGCTATCATTGATACATCAAGGGAAATGGGTCTGAACCCACATGCTCTGTAGCCAACCATGGTGGTCTACATTGAGGTAGACTTGACAGAGTTGAAGGGCTATACTGGAATAGACCTAACAGGGGATAATTCAAGGTCAAGAGTATGACCACACATAATTCATGGAGAATAGAGCAAATTAAGTGCATTTAAGTTAAAACTTTGTTTATTCGGTGAGTTCAAGATCTAATTCACTCCAGCGTAGAGAAGTACTTAATGTCACTATATGACAGTTCAAGTACTATACACTGGCATGAAAATTTGCTTTGTTCGTATTCAGGCAATGTTAGCACCAGCCTAATCCCTTTTCTTGGTGGGGGATTGTTGGAGCATTTAAAGGGAAAGGCTTCTTATAGTCTAACCAAGTTGTCCCACATTGGTATATAAACCTCATATTTCCCTACTTATATACTCCAAGACTTTTAAGTTAGTTTGAAGTGTTATGAGAAGGGAAATGAGGTAAACTGTGTTTGGAAAATTTATATAGTAATGGAGATTAATGTTTCAGATGGACTAACCATGAAAGCTTAAATAATATTTGGAGTTGTGGAGTTATAAATATTATTTTAAACCGAATATTCGTTATAATAGAATTAATGTACAAATTCGCTAAAGTACGAATTAATGCACAATTCGTTGATAACGAATTGATGTATGTTCAATTCGTTTATTAAAGAATCGGCGGTTTCGGTCGAAAGGAACTAACGAATCAATGCATGCGAAGTTTTGGTGCGTTGCTTAACGAGTTGATGACATTTTTTGTTCAAATTCGTTGGTTAGAGAATCGATGGATTCGTTGATTAAACGAATGAATGGATTCGTTTGAGCTTCACCATGGCTGCATTGCGTGAAATTGTGGAGTATATATATACTATATATATAATATAATATATTATATAAATATTATATTATATATATATATATATATATATATATATATATATAATATTTATTGTTTTTTTCATGTCATGCATTAAGTTACTAATATATTATTATATTATATATTTACTCCATGAAATCGTAGGCAATAATTTAATTACAAATTATATAATTTACATATTTTTTTTCCCTGCGCTGAATATATCTTTTAATATATATCTGATGGAAGTTAGTTTTGAAACTGCTATACCCACTTCTATGTAACTTCCTCCAATCAATTAGATTTTTATCTATAAATATAAATATTAAGGGAAGACATCTGAAAGGAGAAGTAATTTACATGCAAAAGCAAAATTGCAGTACACTAAGATATTTCACAGTCCTTACAGTTCTACAGGAAATTTTCAAACAAAGCAACTTGAGAATTTCATTCATCTTCTTGTATCCCAAGATTAAATCTTGAACCTTTGCTTTTATAGAGAGAGATTTAAGTTTATAGGAAAGTGATTACACGCTTGAAGAATATCAAATGATCCAGTTTTTGTTCCCTGTTGTATTTCAAATGTATTACAAAATACAAGCCCTTTTCTCCAACAAAACTGCGTGCCGCCGCCCGGCTCGAAAAGCGCAAGTACAGAAACGCTATGGTTCGAAAAGCGCAAGAGCTGCATGTTCCTGCCAGCCTGAGTAATATATTTGCCTGCGAGTTGTTCTGTTATGCCTGTGGTAGTGTTAATACACATGATATAGAAACCTTTGTTTTTCTTTTGCGTTCCAAACTAGAAATCCACAAGTCTGCAAAATCCAACAATTATCAGAACTATAAAACAACATCGTACTGGAAGAATTCTACTGCATATCAAATAATTGATTCCAGAGCTGCATTCTACACATTCAGAACAAGCACATGCTCCAATGTACATACCTGCTAGGGATATTATCCTATGAAAATTACTTGTGCAATGAAGTTGCAATTTGTTCTACCTATGATACTTTTACAAAGCAGAGATAGTGAAATTATAAAATGCAAGGAGTGCATCGTTCACGGTGAAAAGTAAAATTTCTTTTCTTTGGTTGTATTCATTCATTTGTATATTACTGCAACTCTTGGTCTCACTATTTGTTTATTTAATAAAAAAAAAACTTTTTTATGAATATGAATTTAATATTCTTGCACTGTGTTTTTTATCGGCTATATTCAAACATAATTCCCTGAAGCATGCTTTGTAGTTCTACAGATATAGGTCAAAGTTCATGTGGTGATCTCTTTTTGTTACAATATTATTTGATTAGGTTAAATACAGCTGATGAGCTTAGATCAACTACATTTCGTTTGTGCACCACTCAGATACCTTCTTTCAAATTTTTGCATAAGGATGATGAACATTTCCGCTGGCAACTTCACTGAAGATTTAAGATATTGTTGATTCGTAACTTTAGTATTATTTATTATTTTTATTAGTTGAGTTTTTGACCTTGTCACCAAGAACTGAAGAGTAGAGCCGTATAAGGAGATCTGAACAAATTTTTTTTCTTTCTATTTATATTATATATGTATATGTTTTTTGACTGCATGGTTTATAATGGTATATTTTTTGAATGTTTGATGTTGGATTGGAAATAATGAGACCAATTTTAAAACATTTTTTTTCTAATAGGAGGAGCTTTGACTGTTTAAAACTTATCTTTTTAATTTGTTCTTTATAAGATTAATTGAATTTTATTTTTGTTTAAAATTATATCAATTTAACTCCATTTTAGGCATATACTAACTCACCAAGAACCAGAAAAATATAAACATAAATAAAATAAAAATGTGTATGGTTAGATATATAATTACACCCGGTAAAGTAGAGGTACAAGACGAACCAATAGCAGTGCCAAGCTTTTCGGATCTTCAAAAACATTACTATAAATCACAAAGTATAGTTGCTAATTATAGAAAAATCTTAACATCGGAACAGACATTCATAACATGAAATAATAATTTAAAATGATCTAAAACAAGGAACTGTAGTTTCAGTAAATAATATACAGAAAAAGATCATTTTCTGCCTGAAATAGAATAGTTAAACAAGCACAATCTATTAGATATTAAATTATTGAGTTAGCAATCTACAAAATAACTGATAAATAAAATAAACAAGAATTAAAACATTACCCATAGATACCTGATAACAACAACAAAACCACTAATAAGAATATGCCCTATTCTCACGCCTAACTAAAAGAACACTATTGTATTAAAATATTAATGGTGTGCATTATTTTGTAACGGTTTGTAACAGACATATTTTAATTCATATGTATGCCCTTATTACTGTATATATACTAGTATGTTCCCGTGCGATGCACGGGAAAACTCAGTTATAAAAATATACCATATATCGACCGGTAGTTCATATACTAAAATTTTTGTATTGAATAACGTAATTATTGTGACAATCTCCCAATATGATTAAGAATATTAACCAATAAATAATATATTTACAAATAAAAATAATATTCGTGACCGGTGGTCAGAAATTACTAACATAATCGTTAAACTAATTAAAATGATTTTAAGTACATGAATATGATTATAATAATTACAAAATTAAGGACATTTAGTAAAAGTACATCATAGTTAATGAAATCATATTATTAAACGTACACCACGGTCAAAACACTTTTAGACCTTAATTTTCTAAACTCAATAGAATGGTACAACATACAGTGACCCTTAAGGTCAAAAAATCACAATTCTTAGGTTCGAACATTGATTTTCCTTCCAAATACTATCCGAATTAAGTGTGTATCAAGTAAAAGGTGAAACCTAATATTCTAGAATAGTATCTTAATGGATACTAAGCCACTTCACGTCAATTAAGGTGTTTAGAGATGTTTTATAAATATCCGTATTAATCCACGATAATCTCATCTTTTCTCCTTAGGTCCTCAATATGCACATCACAATTTTAAATATTAGGTCCGCCTTAATGCTATGCCATTATATTAATTTCAAACTTAATTAAACTTTTTTGCATCCCAATAAAAAGATATATTTTAAATATACTAATGTACTGTATATATTTGTTAAGTACTTCCAATTATAAAAAATAAATTATTATAGTATAATAATTAAAGAAAATAATAAAAGCTATAAATAATCGATAGTCACCAATATCCAAATTATTATATTTTTAAATGCCATCAATTAATTTCACATGTAGATATTGAATATAATAAATTTTAATAAAACATTATTCTATGTATAATACATATATAAAAAATGATTAAATAAAAATCACAAAGGTTTAGGACCCTTTAAGCAGACGATTTTCAAGCACAAACCAAATCCCTAAACATGGATTTTCCAAGTAACTCATCGTCGTTCTAAAGACAATACGATATAACATCAAAAGAAGACTCGCAAAAAGAGCTCTAATAATTCAACAAAGGATTGGTTAACAAAACATCAAGGAATTAACCAAGAAAGAAAAAGGATCTTACGGGGAACAAATATCCACGCAATCCCAGACATATTATCCCCACGGGTGGTCTGAATTCACCGCACCCGTGGTAGTACCCGCGGAGAATACATCAGAGCCCATGAAAATCTAAAGCATATCGGCGAAAAATTCTAGCTTATTAGACCAATCAGTTCAAGTACCAAACTGACCCCAATAACTATCTTCAACAACAACAAAAGAGATATGACGTAGAACCTGATGAATCAGAATTATCATTTTATCAACAAATAGCATTCATAAGAACCCTAAAATTATCAAGCATCTATTTACAATGCATTTAAATACACAAATCATGCTGTTAACATCCCACGATTTTTACGGCCCAACTAAATAATAATTCTCTTGATATTAGTTTAAATTTAATCACCATTTTAAGCCCATAAGAGAGATAAATAGAAATAATATGTTAATGTATATAAAATTATAAATTTATATAACTAATAATGGGAAAATAAGTCCTTATTTGGACTCTAGGTAGAACCAAAATATAACAATGGTGCGGTGAGATCTCCACCAAAACTTTATCACTACTTTATTACAACCAAGGGACCCAACAAACACTGCCTCTAATCCCCAATAGGATTAGGACCCTAATCTATTTGATCCTTAAATCAATATATAA
>VALG01014409.1:0-16378 GCA_009835305.1 Ipomoea purpurea | reverse complement strand
TTGGAAGCATGAAGTATATTATATAGGAAACTCTAGCTTTCAATTAACGGGAAGAGACTTAACAGACATGGGATAAGCAAGCTTAACAGTCATAACTAGAGCAAGTACAATTACTAGCATAGGGAACAAACTCGACAGATTATAATAACATAGTCAACAGTCAAAACCAAGCATATATCAATTTACTAAGATGTATCCTATTGGTCACGTTTCCACTTCATAACATCCATAACATCAAGTCATCCATATCTCATCACATAAGCACACTTTGGTGGCGCCATAGACCAATCGCATGGCATACATGAGGGTCAGTGCATATAGCTCTGACACGGCCCGCAGCCACCTGCTCCGTATCGCAACACGGAGGGGTCGTTCGCAACCGACCGATGAACCGCAGCTCATCATAATGTTTGATCGCAACCAAACAGTGGACCGCAGCCCAAGAGTAGTCATCTGACCGCAGCCGGGAAATATGAACCGCAGCTCATGTAAAACGTTTGATCGCAACCAAACGGTGGACCGCAGCCCAAGAGTGTAAATGTGACTGCAGCCAGCTTCTGAACACAGCTCAGGAATAACAAATCGATCGCAACGGAATTGGGGTATCATGAACACATAACACATAGCAAGCACATGCAACCCACATTACACAGTTGGGAAGGGGAGAAACGTATAGACAAATCCTTATGCGGTGACCGTTCACATACTAGAGAAGTAATCCTATAGGGGTTCAGTGCTTCCTTCCCACCTAGGTCATACGGGAACCAATTCCAACTACAATGCATAATTATAAGACTCACATAACCTACGAACGGTACCCGAAAATATCAAACTAGACCATAGCACGAAGACCGGAGTCCTTGGGAGCCAACGGGGGGTCGAAACATCAAACGGGGAAGCGGAATCCCGAGGTGGGTATTTTCCGCAGTAAGCCGTGGGTTGAGTGGGGTCACCCGCCGGCTGACCGCCGGTGACGAATCTCCGTGCAGCGGGTGCCCGGCGGGCAGTCGCCTGCCCGCCGGCTGGCCGCTGCCGGCGATGTCCAAACTGGCCGCGGGTAGGTGGCGGGTCCCCTACCCCCACTGACTCTTTTTCACAAATAACGCCCCGGGAAACCTTTTGTGGAACCCGAAACCATGCTTAGACACTCAAACGCAGTTGATAACAACACGTACACAATTAACGGATCAAAGCAAGAAGCATTACGTCACATACCCTATCATGCTTTCTAACCATAATAAAACCCAACATGCGATTCACCACCCAATTACATCAGAACAACTCATACGAGTTTCACAATACATCCTAGGGATCTAATCAAATTTAAATCAACAAGAACACAATTCATCTTTAGTTGTCAAGAAACATCACATAATCACCAAGAACATCATATAATCATGAAGAACATCATATAATCATCAAGATCACCAAGATCACACATAAAATCATATCACCAATTATCAAGAACGATTCATCAAGACACAAGAATATAGGGGGATGCCTAAGAGGGAAATCATAGCTATGAAAAATAGGTTTTGTTGAGACATGGTTACCTCTTAGCCTTAATTAATTCCTTGGCTATGAAGGGTCTTTCTTTACGCTTTTTTCTTTCTTGATTTCTCCTAAGGGGATTCTTGGAACTTCTTGTGTGGTGAGAGATTATTTGTGGTGAAAGGATCTAGGGCCTATCCTATACCCTATTTATATATTTTAAGACGTCCCTAATTAGGGCCTGAATGGTATGATTTCTAATTTTATTCCTTATAGATAAGGGCTTTTTTAGGGGGGTTTTTTAAGGGTCCATGTCCCACTAGTGGACAAATATTAATTTAATTTTTTATGAGAATCCTTAATCGTAGTCCTGAATAGTAAAATTGCCTACTTCCTTTATTCCTAATAGATACAGGTCTAGGATTTCGTAATTTAAATCTGAATAGTAAAAAGGTTTACTTTCCTTTTAATCCTAAGAGGCTTAAGGACTCTAATTTGGCAAGGTTCCACGGTTCATGTGATACATGATTAATTAAATTAGAAGGGAAACATAACGAATTAAATCATATTAATTATTATTAACGGATTAATAAATAATAATCCGGGATTGAAGGTTGTAACACAGGGTGTTACAGGTAATCTAAGCTTGCTTGTCTTTTTGGTTCCATCTTAGTTGTCTTTTTCTTAAAGGTAGGATCTTTATGTCTTTTGGTTTGATCTTGAAGTGGGTTTAGAAAGTAAGCCTTGTGGAGAGCTTGTTGTGGTGTAAAGTGAAGTCTTTGGCTCTACAAGAGGTACCCATGCTCTACAAACCTATTTTGCTTACCTATATGTTTGTCCCGATAGGATGGTGAAAGTCTAGAGGGGGGGGTGAAAGACTTTCAAGCTTTTTTTCAAAATAAATAACTCTTTGGCAGTTTCAACTCTAAATAACAAGTATATAGAGTAAGTATGAACTGCACAGCGGAATAATAGTATGTAAAGAGTTATGCCCAATAAATAAATTAAATACGCATGTAAGATAGGTACAGATGATATATAAATGACAGAGATATCTTGAATATATAAAGAGATGGTGCACTCAATATATAATAACAATATTCAAGATTGTA
The DNA here is from genome assembly GCA_009835305.1 of Ipomoea purpurea. Taxonomy (NCBI): domain Eukaryota; kingdom Viridiplantae; phylum Streptophyta; class Magnoliopsida; order Solanales; family Convolvulaceae; genus Ipomoea; species Ipomoea purpurea. The sequence continues at coordinate 13,775 of VALG01014409.1, read as the reverse complement.
AATAAATGTCGTGTCACGTCAACCGTGTGACGAACGTTACATGCAACACGTCAAACTTGCTTAGAATAATCAATATTTAAGCTCGAGAAGTTTGAGTCACATGCATATGAACACACACTAAACCGGATGAATAGATTAACTGTGAATAGTAAACGGGTTAGTCGGATAAGATAGATAGATAAGCATAATGTAAGTGCGGTATGATAAATGAGGAGAGGCAATTTATAGTGGTTCGGAAGTGGCGTAATCTTCTAGTCCACTTTTCCTCCTTCAAGTCTAGGAGAAATTGCACTATTTTCACACACAGTTACAATAGTGAATAAGTGCTAACAGAACTTCTTCCGGAGTGTCTTGCACACAGCTACACCTAGCTCCGAGTGTCTCGCACACAGCTACACTCAACTCGAGTATTCGCAGCATAGCTATACTCCAAACGCAAACCAAGTTCTTGCACACAGCATAAACTTAAGCACCTACGAGTGTTTTGCAACACCCAGCTAGCACCACGAGAGGTTATTTGCAACACAGCTAATCTCTTTCTAACAATTACAAATACAAAGGTAAATTGTATTTCTCTCTCCAACTAGATTTGACCTATTCAGAGTAAAGTCTCTTTGAATATTTGAAGCCGTTGCAGTTTTGGAATTTTGCACTTGTTTATAACGTGTGTATTTGCACTCTGCTTGTATCTTCCAAGTCTGCATGGCTTTTTATAGGCATCAAATAATAATCCGTTGGAGTGGGAAAGTTGATATTTGAAATTCGAATAATTCATAGCCTGAATTGCTACAATAGTGAGATCTTCAATTTGATTTGATTTGTCACTTGCATGACAAAAAAAATTTTATCACAACTTATTTTCTAGTTGTTTCTTTAAAATATTTACTTTAGTTGTTTAATTTGAATGTCCAACGAATCTTTGAAATAAATTCATCTGATAGAATTTAGTTTTCAGGATAATGTTTATATTCATGCCTTCATAAATATTTTGTCGTTCTGATCAAATACTTCAGGCAATTTTGGACGTCTTGGCAGTGGGCTGATCAAATTAAATTCCTTCAAATTTATTCATATTCTGAAACATCTTGCTTCTTTGCACATTGGTGCGTCCTTTGAATTGAACAATTGTGCTTCTTTGATACATTGTCCAGTTTGACTTTGAACATTGTGGCTTCTTTGATCATTGTGCTCCTTTGACTGAACATTGTGCATCCTTTCTGATTTGGTCACATGTGCTCCTTTTGGACCACATCGTGGTTAGTTCACCATTGTGCTCCTTAGCACACATGCGTGCTTTTAGCACAATTGTGGCTCTTTTGAACATTGTGCTCGCTTTGGTCAACATCTTTGCTTGTACACTTGTGTTCCTTTGAGAACCTTGTGACCTTTTAAAAAAGTGCTATTTTTGAACATTGTGCTCTTTAAAAGTGCTCCTGTGCAGCATCTTGCTTGTACACATTGTGCTCCCTTTGAGAACATTGTGCTCCTTTTTAAAAACATTGTGCTTGTCGCGAAATCTTGACTTGAAAAAATAAGTCCTTGGGGGTGGAATCAATCTCAGGTGTGATTATTAGAGTAGGACTTCTACCAATTTGCGCCGTAGGTCTCATCCGATTATTTTCTGGCAATGCCATTCTTTATGCTCTTCCACGGATGAATACGTCGTAGTCCAAAATAATTTCCCAAATTATTTGTTCTCTCCTATGGTAGATTCCCTTGATTCGATATTACTGATTTAGCTTGTATAAAAGCCTAAAACACTAAGGGATCTAAAAGTAACATTTGTCTCATCAAAACTTACAAAAATAATTCCTATCACTATAATGTATTTCTTGGATTCACTTGTTTGTTGCTATGAAATGTGAGGGTTATGCATTTAACTTGGTGAATTGCATACTAGAGCTTGTGTTTAAGATTACTAGTTGTGCATTGCTTGACATTTTACATGTTCAAGTCATTTTGTTGTTTGGGTGAGATTTTGACATGTTTTGGACTTGAATTTGGTGTTTGGAGAAAAAATGCCCCGAAGTGATTATTTTGCCCGAAAAGTATGTACCCGCGGGCAAGAAAACGGCGGGGAGAAGCCTACCCGCAGGTAACATTGGCATTGTGGGGTAGTTGTACCCGCGGCAGCAACCACGGGTAGGGCCCTACCTGTTAGGTCCACCCGTGGGCGTAGCACGATAGTGTTTTTTTTTTGTTCGGATTTTTCCCGTGATTCGGTTGTCTTGGTTATTTGAAATCTTTTGATTCCCGTTGTTCTTTTGTAAACTATTGAGGCGTCTTCTTGATGTTTCCCAAGGTTCTAGAACTATATGGTAGGTATCCATGTAGGACTTGGCCTGTCTTGAATCGCTAAGTTGTTCAACATTGTGGCTTTTCGTTGAACCAAGGAGGTTCTTGTGTGTTTCCTCGGACTATCTTGAGTTTCCCTGTTGTTAAAGTCATGTAGTTTTTTATTGGTCTTAATGCTAGCGTGTGTGTTGTTCGTACTTCCGTGTTGTTGAGTTAAAACTTGTGTTAAATACATCGTTGTTGTCGTTGGGGTGGTGACGCCATTCCTGTATTGAAGTAGGTTCATACCTGCTTGATCCATTGGCTTGACTCGTGTGGTTGTGGTGACGTGTGTGGCTTTACGTGGAATTGGCACGATTAGTGGTATGGGATGCTAGTCACCAAGGTATTGCAGGGTCCCTCGTGGTGGCCGTGACGTGATATGGACTGTGGGCTTTGTGTAAGGGAACAACGTGTGTTACCGGGCCATGTGTTTTCGTCCATGTATCGTACCTTGTGTACTATTGATGGTGGTCTTCTGGTGGGTTGTTCTGGGGGGAAGTACGGTCCCAGGAGGGAAAAGGTTGGACTAAGAAGTACAAGGGTCCTGGAGTAATTGTTGGCATGAGGTACAAGGTTGTGGGGGGGACCCCTAAGGTTTGGAACGGGCATAAGGAAGGCATATCAACTCGTGATGGGTAATTGTCACGAGTGGCTTGTGTAGCCGTTGTGGTGAGTCTCTTTCTGTGAGTGTGTAGTACAAGGGCATGTGTTTCTATGGGTGAGTCTTATTCCTTTGTGTTATGGTTAACCTTTGTGGTTTGGAATGTGTTCCCGGTGTTATCTTTGAGAAGTTGATTGAGTCTTTAATTGTCTATGATCTTGGATTTTGACTATATATTTATGTATTCGTTTCGAAATGTTTTATGACTGTATATCTACCTTATATAATGATACTTAACGGTAATTGGTGGTACCTAGGGCATTATCGCTGCCGGGCGTCGTCCAATGTTTATCTTTGATTTTTCAGGTGATGGTAGCAGCCGAAACGCGATGTCTAGAGCCTGGTAGCTTAGCACCTTTATCCTTGTTTTTGTGGCCTGTGTGCCAATGTAGTTAGACTGATGTTTTGGGATAGACGTTTACACTTGCAGATTGTTCGCCTTAGCGTTTACCGGGTTGGTAGACGTGGCATAACACCCTGTTGGTTTCTTTTTTATCCAGTTTTCGTTTTATCTTCCGTTGTGCTAGTTTTGTTGTTTAATCTGCATGTGTTAGGGCTTGTGTTACAGGTTAATTTATCAAAAAAAAAAAAAAAAAAGCTCATCATGTGTACAAGAGAAAAATTATTCTGTGGACTCGTGTTCACAGTGCATTGTAGACACGAGTCCAAAACAACGTTGTTTTAAGGGAAAATGCGGCATTTCAGTTAAAATAAAATTGATTTTGTCTCGCCGTTAATGGCGTTATTCGTTTGTGGCTTAATGAATGTACAGTTATGGAATTATAATGTACAATTATGGAATTATGAATGTACAGTTAGTGAATTATGAAAGTAAGTTATGGAATTATGAACACAGAGCTCTGACATTATGAACTGACAATTATGAACATATAGTGATAAAATTATGACATAGAGCTCTAAAATTGTGAACATAGAGCTTCGAAAATTATGAATTTACAATTATTCTTCCAAAAGGCTGAACCACAACCCTAAGGGCCCCCACACACCAACCCGACATAGCATTTGGGGGGATGTAAAGCATGGTAACTCAACTGAAATGAATTTATAATTATTGAATTATGAATGTACAGTTACCGAATTATGAATGTACAGTTATGTGAATTATGAATGTAACGTTATGAATTATGAACACAGAGATTTGATATTATGAACATATGGTAATAAAATTATGAACATATACTCCTATAACAAAGCAGTCTGATTATTATTTTTTAAATGGTGGAAGATAACGGTGCCACTAACGACACCGTTACCGTGTCCACAATGCATACTGGACCGTCTCCATAGCATAATGATTGGTGTACAAGGGCCTCCAAATGGACAATTCAATAATTAAATGGCACTACAAATATAATTATAGAACTGAGTTGTCCATTATATTACAATTAAGAGACTAAAATAGGCATTTTCGCTATAACGTAATATTAATAATCAATTGAATTGAGAGTCTTAATCTATTTATACTAGTCCAGGAAAAAGTGAATTAAACTAAATTAATCAAATTATATCGTGGACTAATATTCACCTTGGATGGCAGACCTAGATACATAAAAATAATATTGTGTGTATGTAAAAATAATACAGTAGGTACATAAAAATGAAACTAATAGTAGTGGAGAAAGAAATTAGGTGAACACACCCTTCCAACCCTGAGTGAGTCAACCAGGCACCCCCGACCTTAGCAAGAGTGTGGGTAACATGGTTGAACGCGCGTATGAACAAAACGAACATTAAAACAAATTATGTTACTAATAAGACTATGAACAATCATAAAGCAATGGAACCAATGTACATACGGTACTCTTTAGAGTCTACTAGATTTAGAAAAAAAAAAAAAGAAAAAAAACCAAGAAATTCCGTTTCAACCTCGAACATTGATCATCCTAGCACCTCCTTCATCGCTAATGTTTCTGAACCACTGTGAAAAGCTTCCCCAGAAACAGTTGGCACCAGCTAAGGAAGAAACCGCACAAACATGCTAAGCATATGAACATTCACACAAAGCTAAGCATGCATTGTGTTTTCTCCCCTTCTCCACATAAAGGACATTCTAGTGGAATCTCTACCCTTCGCCTCCTTAGATTAACAGTGACACAAGTGTTCCTAAGAGCTCTCCAGATAGGGATGTCAATTCCTCCCGTCCTCAAGGGGAAAATCCCCAATTCCTGCCCCCCCCCACCAGGACGGCGATTGAAAAAAAAAATTGAACGGAAGTGTGGATTGAAAAATGTTTCCCAATTTCCTGTTGGGAGAACGGAGACCGGGGGTGGGGATACCCCTCCATTTGTTTTTCCAAAAATTTTTTAATATAATAAAAATAATATATATAATATATATATATATATATATATATAATAATAATATATATATATATATATATATATATATATATATCTCTTTAATTAGTCAATAGATTTAACCCTTTTAGTTTTGATCAAGCCCCAAACATATAAATGTTGTATTAAGATACATTGTAGACATCATGTCTCAACTCATAAAAGAAAGAGATGAAGTCTCACTAGTCTTTCAATTGAGGCTATCAAGAATGGACACTTGAAAATCTAGTGAGACCTCATCTCTTTCTTCTATGAGCTGAGACATGATGTCTACCATATATCTTATTACATCACACAGGGATTGGAATTGGTCGTGCATAGATAATTGAATGTTAAACTTACGTATTTAAATATGCAATTCTAAGTTTACAAATGCAAGATAATATAGTCAAGATTGATTATAATTGTATAGGTATGGTTGAAACCAAATACGGGGCATAAGGGAAAGTAAATTAAAATTAGGGCATAAAATATTAAATATATACCTATATTGAAAAGTTAATTGCTGATTGCCAAACAAGGACATTGCGAGGTAGTTTCGTACTTTAATTTGTTGTGCGATTTGAATACTTTTTTTTTGTTAATAAATCCCTCAAGTGGTTAATATGATTGGGCTTAATTATATTTTTTTATTTTATTTTTTAAAAAATATTATTATTATTGTTATTATTATTTGTTGTTGTTGTTGTTGTTGTTGTTATTATTATTATTATTATTATTATTATTATTATTATTATTATTATTATTATTATTACTATTATTGTGTATACCCTTAGGTCATTTTACATGTTAATCTAAACAACAGATAATATTTTCAAATATATTTTTACCAACCGTTGATATAATTTTCTGGTCAAATTCGCTAATATAATCCGTTAACGCTAACTGCTGATTTTAAAACAAGGACATTGCGAGGTAATTCTCACTTCAATTTGTTGTGTGATTTGAATACTCTCTTTGTCAACAAATCCCTTAGATAGTTAACGGTGAGCTAACAGAAACTAATGGAAAAGATAATATTTAATGGAAAATTTAACTGATAATCATATTCGTTAAGGATAAATTAGTAAATCTTAAGGAAAAATTAAAATCTGATCAATCTGAGCCATTCATTTGATTAAAAATTTTGACCACCATTTCCTAACTCTCTTTGGGCTCTTATTAGTATATATATATATATATATATATAATATATATATATATATATATATATATATATATATAATATATATAATATATATATATATATAATATATATATATATATATATATATATATACTAGTATTTTATATGCGCGATGCGCAAAAAATATATGCCCAATATTAAAATTAAATATTAAAATCTTAGTTATATTAATTTTTTAAAATAATAGTGTGTGTGTGTGATATATATATATATATATATATATATATATATATATATATATATATATATATATATATATATAATTGTATAATTCATATTAATATTATTGAGGTAAGAATTATAGAGATGATAAATTACTAAATATAACTATGGGAACATTTTAATAAATTAAAACCTAAATGAATCCAAACTTACCATTGAAGGATGTAAGAAGCTACAAAAAAATTAACGGAAAAACCGGACATAAACCAAGGGTTAACTTGATTGAAGCTTATTATGTTTATATATAATATATATATAATATATATATATAAATATATATAATATATATATATATAATATATATTTATATTATATATATATATACATTGTGGGGGTCTCGGGACTCCCTACCATTCCTCGTTAGAACCAGTGATTCCACGCACTTAGCTAAATGTTTGATGCTCTTTAATGATTCGAATTCAGTTGACATGTGTGAGTATAGGCGGATACATCGATAAAGGAATCACCTATGTTAGAGAGAAGTGGGGCTTCGCTTCAAAGGAGATTGACGGGCTCAGTTCTTTAGAAACTCTCGCAGAACCAGGAAAGTGACCCATGACCAAAACGGGCACACCCATGAGAACAGAATAAAGGTTGGAAGGTTCCTGTGTGGGATATGTCATCGTCTACACAAACGGCAGTTGGTTCAAAGACATTAAGTTCTACCATACAGCCAGTAGAGTAAAACATTTTCATCACAAGGCAAGGTTCAAAGGTTTACACCTACCCTATGTTATGCAGGGATCGGCCGTTTAGCACGTTCGTGTCGATTTTTTCCTTGTCCCGAAAATCATTTTTCATTCATGTGTGGGGATTGTTGGATTTTTAGCTAAAAATGGCATTTTGAGTGATTATTTTGTGGTACAAATATATGCGGGTTCACTTCGATTTGGGTCGGGTCAAAGTGGATTCGGGTTCTTCGTAGTGAGACGAAGATTTGATATATAATGTACGCTCAAAATGGATAATAGGTGAATGAAAAATTGATTCTCAAAGTCAACCTATTTGAGAGAAGTCAAAAACTTAAGTTTAAATGTTAATTGGAAATTAGCATTTTAATCACTTTCGTTTGCACGGAAGTTGGTTGGAAGCTTAAGTGTAATTAAGCTTGAAAAGCTTAATTGAATTGGGATGCATTCGTGCTGTGATGATGCATGGACGAATGGAATGAAGCTTTTGTATTAAGCCTTGGAAGGCTTTAATTAGTGAAATGGATTTTAGCTCCTTTCGTGTGAGCTTTCGTGCAGCACCAATTTTGGTGCTTCTAGCACGAGTCAATGCTATATGCATTGATTCGTGCTACACCATTTCATTGCTTGCGGACCACTCGGTGTGGTTTCGTTTCCAATTCGTTAAACCTTCGGGTTTGTACGGACTTCTCGGTCACTCAGATATTTTGAAACGGGTCGTTGTGGTCGGTACGAATTAATCGCGTATTAATCGTGACGTTGGAATTATTACGATAATAAATTACGACCGTTTCAAATTTCCAATTAATAAATGGTTTTATGATTGGTTAATGGCCATTAGAATGCTACTTAATTCCACTTTTTCCCTACAAATAGCATGTTATGTTGTGGCAAAAGGTTTTACGCCATTCTTGAAACTCAAAAACAAAACATTGCTTTTTTCTCTCTTTACTCTCCTTGATTTCAAAAGAGAAAATTTGTTTTCCAACATAATTCTGTAAAACATCGGAGTGCTCAACTTGTGTTCTAGTTCGCCGGGCTTTGGGTTGGAGTGCTCAAAACACCAAAGTCGAAGTCCGTTTTATCCTGGGAGACTGACGCCACAACGATCCTAGCACCCTCGGGAGATGGCGAATCGGTTTTAAGGAGAGTGTGTGTACACACGACTCGGGCTTCCTCTGCTTCTTCTTGTTTCTTCACGTTGGGTTGAAACCTCAGGCTAGAAACCCGTTTTGTTTATTTTTTGTTCTTGGTTTCGGACCAAGTGGTGGATTAATCTCGGTTAGATTAAATCCTTGTACTAGTTGCGTACTAGTTGTGGTGGGATTATTTTGATAAAATAAATCCCTAGTTGGTTAATATGTATACGAGGTATATATATATGTAGTTTTGGTTTCGTACCAAAAATTGGTTGGAATTAATTTTGTATAAATTAAATTCCATTTTTTGGGACAAAATATATATTTTATATATATTTTGTGTATCGATTTATTCACCAATATCCAAACATGTTTGTCCAAATATTTAATTTAATATTTTTAATATATATATATATATATATATATAGCTATATACTTATATATGTATATATATATATATTATATATATATAGAGAGAGAAGAGAGAGAGAGAGAGAGAGAGAGATTTGTGATGATATTGTGGGCAATTGGAAAGTCATTGGCATTTTTGATAATGTGAGAGGTTACTGGGAATAATGTATCAGCTTTTGTGATGATGTGATAGAGTTCTGGAAGTTGATGTATTCTCGGCAAGTTTGGATAGAGTTTTATTGCACATAATTTTAAATTCTATGTTGGTCCCGGTAGGGTCGAAAGGAGAGTCTAGAGGGAGGGGGGAATAGACTCAATTCGTTTTTCGCGAAAACAACTCCTTTAGGGGTTATTACGCAGCGGATATGTAATGTAAGTTTTATGTACCTTTGCACTGTTTGATCTTGTGGAGAACTTTTGGTTTGCACGAAAGTAAACGCTGAAAAGTAAAGAGAGAAGGACAAGAGATTTTTATAGTGGTTCGGCCAACTGTGCCTACTCCACTCTTCTTTCACAACTCGTGAATGGTTTGTACTATCACTCCTAGTACAAATTACACCAAGATAGCTTCCTTAATCACTAAGCCGGACAACTACTTGATGGTTTTTCAACTCCTAGAGTTTACTCCGCCTCTATCAACTTCTTCTTCAGAGTTGAGGGTTGGAAAAGATTGATCTTTGAGTTTTATCCAACACGGTGAAGTCTTGACTGGCTGGTGGCTGGATGGATGATCAGCGAGTGCAAAGTTGCAAGACTTCTTCAAGGTTGTGAATGATATCAGATTTGCTTCTACAAAGATTCACACCTTGAATCACTGGATTTCAAAAGCTTTGAGACTGTTCTTTAATACACTGCGCTTTTGAGAGTGAGAGATTGATCGTTTAGAAAACCAGCACCTTCTAATGTGAAGAAGATGGGTATTTATATGTAGGAAGAAATCCATCCGTTGGAGGAAGATGGTATTTCAAACCTATTATCCAGTGGTTAATAACCAGTAAGAGCCTTGTGCATTTATTGGCTTCATTAAATGGACTGTACTTCTAGCCGGTTGGACGACCAAGGGACTTTTGCTTTATTTTGTCTTCCCTAAGGCACGTGAAAGTAGTACTTGGCATTTAGTGCACGCTTGATCAAGGTGTGGGCTGCCTCATTCCTAGGATATTGTTTATTCCTAGTAATGGCTTCAGATAGGAAAGGTTGACAACATTCTTCTTGATGAGAGAAGACACATATTTTTTGACAGCCACAAAGGTCCTTCTTGACGCAGTAAGAGCATCTTTTCCTTTAGCTTTCTGCTTTGAAGAAGGATCATCTTTCGTATTTCGCAAGAGACGAGACTCTTGCTTCAATCCCGAACTATTCTTTCATTTCGTTTGAAAGAACTAACTAAAAATGCTCTTACACCTATACAATAGCTTTAAACGTCGGTAATTTTTGACCGCTTTTAACGTCGGTCTTTAGCGACCGATCTAGGTAGCCAGACGTCCGTAAATAATGAGAACAGGGGGCAAAATAAATGAAATAGAGACAATCGTACGTCTGAGAAAGAGGAGTGGACACCCACGGTGAGAGAGAACGAGCACCGAAGGACGAAGAGAACGAAGGTACGAAGCTGATCATCACAACAGTCGGTCAAAAACCCCGACATCCGTAAGTAAATTTTTAAATTTGTAATATTAACATACAACGTCGGTTATTAAGAAATAAGCCGACGTCGTAACATAATTTTTAAATTGTAATATTAACATATGATTTTCCGGATGTATTAAGAAATTACAGACGTCGTAAAAAGTTGTTTAAAAATTATTTTAATTAAGAAAATGACGTGCAGGTTTTTTAAAAAAACCGACGCGTATATGTTAAAAAAGCAAAAATTAAATTCACTAAGCGCCGTCGATTTTTTGGAAAAAAAACGACATCTTATGTTACACTTTAAAAATTAAAAATATTTAAATTTTTATTTTATTTTTTAACGTTTTCCACCCAATTAATCATGTAGCAACTTTTAATTGCCAAATTTCTTAAGCCTGTCTAAGCCAATTTACATATTCAAAATCCTCAAAAATTTAACGAAGCTAATGAAATCTTACCAATTAATTCAAAAGCAAACTCCCATATAATGACAATCAACTAAATAGAGATTAAATTTATGGTAAAATTCTACAATGATAATATTGATATAATAATAATAATTCAAAAACTTAAGTTATCAATATCAATCTAAACCTTCAAGGTTGCTTTAAGCCCCATTCATCAATAAAATAGCTTACACCATGAACATTCTAACTTCAATCAATCTCTTTATAGAGAGTAGGGGGCAAACATCGCTTGACTCTAAATGCTACAAAATTGACAAAAAACCCAATTAATGTAATAATAAACTAAGTATCGTTTAAAAAATGTGAAAGAAAGATATTGTTATTAATTATTGTCTTGTTCATTCCCTTTGAATTTGTTGTTGGGAAATAATTATCCAACATGTTGAGTTTGTCTCATATTAAGAATTAGGGGAATATGAAGTTTTTGACCTCATACCTAGGAGTAGGAGTGAAATTGAGTAGACCATTTGTTAACATCGGGATTGAGATGACCTAATAAAATACCATGTAGTTGGTGATGTCATCAGCCATAAGGGGAATTGTGATCACACTATCAGCATCACTATGAATACAAGAATAGGTTTGAGCTCCAAATACAGGATGTAGAGCAAATTGCCGAACCCCACGTTAAAATCCTTCGCGCTCGTGTTACCCTTTATGCCATTATTTCTGTTTCTATGTTCTTGTTAAGTCTCAACCAAATGGTACTCAGAGCACTGTTGAGATGATCAATTCATAGGTACAAAATTCAAGTATCAAAGTTTGAGTGGTATGAAAGGATATGTCTTGGTTACTGGGCGGATCAAGGGTACAAGGATTGTGTTAGCATATTAGGGCCTTCTGAAAAAACCTTGAGGGCAGAAAAATCCAGCCAAAGTCTAGAAGATGCTATTGGAAGAGTTGAAGAAATAGGGAATTAAATGTGAGACGTGGTAGCATGCTGGTGATTCTTATTATGAGTGAGGTGATAGTTCTACAGCGATAACTAGTACAAGTTCCAAACATTGTTTTGACTTGGTTGGACTGTTTCTAGATGTAAGATGAGCAAAGGAGTGAGGCGCTGTAGTGTTGGGCCAGCGCGGATACCAAGGAGGGGATATCGCAGGACCTAAAGTATCGAGTTATGGACGGAAGCTTGGGCAATGAAGTCACGGTTGGTATGCGGCCGGGCTTGGCCATGAGTTAACGGGCATGGTATGGAGACGGACTCTTCAGAGAGAAGCGGTTTGTGAACATGCACGGGGAAGAACTGATGGCCTGCGTGGTGCATGTTGCTGACCGTGCAATTGCTGGTTAGTGAGCATGGCAAAGGCAACCACGGGTTTAGTGTAGACCTTTTATGGCAGGGAGATGTTGTGTTGGGGCAGGCGTGGATATACGCAGGAGGGACTGGACCTGTTATGGGGCCAGATGGCAGGAGTCTAGACTAAACGGACATGTAAGCATGATCGCGACTAGGATAACAGGGATTTCGCGGCCTGAGGCAGGGGATGCTTGGGACAAAGCAGTTCGTGGTACATGCTGGAAACGTTTGATGCGGCTGGTGCATAGGCCTGGCTAGTTGGGATGAGGATGGTTGTTCTACCCAATGTGTAGTATGTGAGAGAAGTTTTTTTTCTCCTAACGGGACATATTTGCTCAGGCGAGATTGTTTGAGTTAATATTTTTGCTCCCCCTAAAAGGGCATAATTTGCGAAGGTGGAGAATAGTCTTTTCTCCTAAAAGGGCATAATCGGTGACGGTGGACGATGGTGAGATAAGTCTTTTCTCCCTAAAGAGCATATTCGTCAAGGTGGAGATTTGTTGAGTTATCTTTTTCTCCTAAAGGGCATAGTTGCAAAGGTGGAGATAGTCTTTTCTCCTAAAGGGGCATATATGTGAAGGTGGAGGATGGTGAGATAAGTCTTTCTCCTAAAGAGCAGTATTCGTCAAGGTGGGATTTGTTGAGTTATCTTTTTTTCTCCTAAGAGCATATTCCGACAAGTGTGGAGACTTGTCTCATACCTAGGAAATATGAGTGAAAGCGGGTAGCACCCATTGTATAGGGATTTATATGTCTATAAAATATATTGTTTGTATCCCCTAAGGGGTGTGTCACCACTATCACACATCATTATGAATAAGAGTATTTTTCAGCTCCGCCGTGGACAGTAGGCATCTTTGCGCGACCACGTAAGGTTTGTCTCTTTACACAACATAGCAATTTCATAACATAATAACCACCATTCCATAGGTCGTCCGTCTTTGTATGGCACACTACAATTGTGCATGATGAAGGCAAAGCATTCCTTTCGCTGCAAAAGCATAGCAAACGCATTACTTACATTCATCACAATTCAAATTCTAGTGCTCCTTTTCTTGAGAAAGTTAAATTTTATTAAATGAATTGTTAAAGAAGAGAAAAAAACATGATTTTACCTGTTCAATGAATAAACCACCAACCTTTAGCAAGTTCTAAGCATCAAAATATTTGCTCCAACCCTATTAAATGTTTAGAGAATGAAGTTAAAATGAATATGTGTGGTGCTTACTCCATTTTCATGATCTGGTGTGATTCCAGATCTTCTCATTGCACTGAACAAGTTGATGGCTTTGAAGCCACTCGCCATGGGATCCATAACCTGCAATTATAGAATTTAAAGAACAATAATTATTATATTGATACCTTCAAATA
>VALG01014401.1:4553-36366 GCA_009835305.1 Ipomoea purpurea | reverse complement strand
TTGTAATAAATGGTAGAAATAAATCAATTATCATATATACTTTAACATAAGTGCCTTGGTGAAATGATGTAAATTAGATATAATAATTATAATTAAAATTTCAAACTGCATGGTTTACTCTTAGCAATACGTTGTTTTTAAATATTTAATCCAATATCTTGGATATCTTATGTAAAAGGTCCAAGGGTTTACAGTCTTTGTTAGCAACAATGTTTTTAAATACTAATAAGAATACCCATTATAAAACACATTCTGGGGGTGGGATGGGTGGGGATACGGGGTTATACGGCCGGTCTGTGTAACCCGACGGGCCAAACCCGTAATTCCTCCCACGGTTAACACGGGCGGGTTGTAAAAATCCTCCAAACCCAACCGTGCTAAAATACGGGGTCTTAACGCGGCCACTCGGACGGGTTGCGGCCCCGTTTTTGACAGCTCTGAACTATATGCATGCTTTTAATATCAACACCTAATGGTGGGTGGTTTTTGTTGTGAATACGTACCTAAATTTGTGTGCCGTTTTTGTGGTTGGTATTTTTCTAACCATTGATGGTTTATCACATCGCTCCAATTATTGGTGACGCCATACCGTAACCCCCCCACCGTAAGCTTGGAACTTAACTCTATAAAATTATATACCGGGAAGGTTCAGGTGTGAGTATAGACTCCATCCCGTGGCGGTTGGTGGGCGGTTGACCGCACTTTAAGTACAATAACACACACATTAAGCACTCAAACAAAAGCACCTTAAGAACACTAATCTCAACACATTAAGCCAAAAAACTTACGCACCTTAAAGCAAACAAATCAAGGCAACCTTAAGCGCAACCAAAACTCCATGCACCTTAAGTTTCAAAACAACGTACTCACATTTAAGAACATAAATCTCACGCCACCTTATACAACAAAAAACTCAGCAAACCTTAAGCACAAATAAAACTAAATGACCTTAAGCTTTGAACACTAATCCAACATTAATACATACTCACGCACCTTAAGCACAAGGACCTCAAGGCACTTCTAGCCTTTTGAAAGCACAATACCCACAACACCTTAACAAAGACTCATGCCAACCTTAACTCCGCACTTTAGCTTGAAGCAGCCAAGACTCACGCACCTTAAGCACAAAACTCACGCTCCCTTAAGAACACAAATTCACCCACCTTAAAGCACAAAACTCATGCACCTTAAGTTTGAACACTGCTCACAATTAAAATACATACCCACGCCCCTTAAGTACAAACTCACGCACAATTTGATAAACCGCACCAAAACCGCACAAGAACTTAAAATTATTTATATTGTATATATATATATTATACCTATACTCATATATATATATTATATATATACTATATAACTATATATACTATATATATATATATATGAGAAATTGTGGTTGAAGCAATAAGCTCACATTAAATAATAGCCATAAACAACATTAAGTGATAATGAGTGTTTGATCAAAGCAGTTTTTTTTGATTAACTTTTTGAGAAAAGTCATTTTGTATGTATCAGCTATCAGCGAATTTACGAAACATTTTTTTACAATTAGCTAATGTTATCAACTAATCAAATCACTAACTTAATTAGCTAACAGCTATTTACCAAACACCTTCTAGGTGATTTTGACAAAGCAAAATAGACTTTTATACTTCAAAAATTATAGAGTTTTGACTTTTGAGGGCCTAATATTTACATCCTAGATTTACACTTTGACTCAAATTTAAATGCATTTTTTCTTTCCGTTGTTAGTAATTGCTTGAATTAACTTTAAACACAACGGCTCCCATTATTAAGTGCAACGACTCTTGTACTAAAATGCTTTGGATTAACTCCAACTCCTGATCATTATTGGCAATGTTTGATGATCCATTATGGTAATTAACATTTCGCATTGGAATAGCAATATAACTTATGCAAAAGACTATAATAATATTTAACATCTGTTCCAATCCTTTAACAAGCTTTTTAGTATTTATTTTGTTTTCCTTTTATTATTTCTGGGTGGCCGACAAAAAAAAAAAAAAAAAAAAAAAAAAAAAAACCTTTGGTCACAATGTTATTACGGAGTATTAAATGTACAAAGATTTGTATGTGTAAAAAGAACTATTTCAATCCTTTTAATTTATGCTTTCTCTGTTGATGTTTTGCCCAATAAATATTATCTAATATGCACATTATATTTGTTAGGTAAAATTTAGGAATAATCACGAAATTTAAAGAAAATAGAAGCGTTTCAATCCCTACTTCTAATGCACGCCAAGAACTAAGAAAAGGAAAAGACAAAAAGAAAATAACAGATTTGCAAGACTTGTATATATGAGAAGTGTAGCTGAAATATTTTATGAGAATCAAATTGAGTAATTTTGATAATCGAAGACCAAATTAGTGAAATTTTCATAGTCGAGGGATCAAATCGGTAATTTTCTCTTTATTTTAGGTATAAACTTCAGTTATCATGTGCATTTGTGCACTCATACTGACCGTTCATTTGAAATGATCAAGGGCTAGGGGTGTAAACGAACCGAGCCGAGCTTGAGCTCGGTAATTTTCGGGCTGCTCGAGCTCGGCTCGAGCAGCTCGATTGTTCGAGTTCGAGTTCGAGCTCGATTTTGACATTGAATTTGACCTATTTAAAACTTTTGATTAAAAATTCAAACTATTTTGTTTTATTCATACATAAATAATAAAAATCTCTTTGAGTTTAAAATTTTAATTTCTAATTGTTATTTATATATATTATTATTATATTATATTATGTATTATATATACTATATATTATATGGCTCGCGAGCGGCTCGACAAGTCACGAGCCTAGAATATCTAGGCTCGACTCGAACTCGATTACTAAACGAGCCGCTCGAGCTCAATTTTGACCGAGTTTGAACCGAACTTTGACCGAGCTACTCGCAAGCGGCTCGCGAGCTGCTCGGCTCATTTATGCCCCTATCGAGGGCTATGAATTAAAGTGCACCGCGTTCCATTCAGCATTTTTGAGTGGTGCATTCTGTAAGGGCGTTTTTGTAATCTCATCAGGGCAATAAGTTGGCCGTGTATAGGAGTGGGCTTTTTGTTTTCTTTTCTCCCTTTTTACGTTCTCCCGGAGGTTTGTGCGGTAATCAATGGCTCGGTCAGTGGCAGTCGCCGTTCGTGGAGGGGTCGGTCCGCGCAGTCATTCTCGCCGGCGACGCCGCCCTCGGCTGCTTAGTACAGAGTCGCGGAGGCATCGTCGTTCTGCACGGCGACGGACGGCGCACCGGTGGGGTCTGCGAGGTTAGTGCCGGTTCTCACGGTTTTTAGTCATATTCCGTGCGATTTTGAAATTGGTAATTTGAGTTGTTTTCCTGAAGCACATGGATGCTCGAATTGGGCTTTTGGCAGTTTGCTTGTTGTGCATTCGTAGTATATAATATAGTATTTCAGTCATTTATCAATTTTATTTATTTTTATGTAATGAATAATTTAGTAAAGTTGAATATTACTCCAAACTTACACTTTAGGAAGATGAGTCAATATAATAGAATCAATGGTGGCCCTTGCACTGTGATATTAATCCAAACTGCATTAACATCATTGTTAGAGATATATACTTATATATATTAGTGCTCTCTCTGTTAGACCATTTTGTCAGTTTGCATACAATTTAAAGATTAAGTTAGCATTTTGGTGGCCTTATGTTAACATTTTGTTTTGGTTTTAATTAGAGTTGATAAAATCAGTTTATTATGAAAACAAGCTGAACTTTTAGAATTCTGCAGATTTTCCTTTGACTCGAAACACCAGCCATTCACTTTTTCTTTTGCACCGCATTGCAGCCTGGCACATCATCTTGTAAAAGCTCCATTCGTTCACTAATCGTTTCTCTGCTAATCAGTTTAACGTAGGTGTAAGTAGAGTCTCCACTTGCTAGAATGGATTAAAACAAAGATAATCCACTTAATCAACAAGCTGTTTGAAGAATTTATACTCTTTGTGCATTCTTAGAGTGCAATCAGTAGCCTGGCCCTTTTGGCTCTTAGATTTCTCTTCACTTCTAGCAAACGCTTTCAATGGATTATAATTTTGCTTCAGTAAGATTTTTCTAGTGAACCTAAGGAGTAGAATGGGGAAAAATGGCTGAATTGTTATAATTTTGCTTCAGTTTGATACTGCCAGTGATAGCTAAGGAGTAAAATGGGGAAAAATTGCCGAATTAAGAAATCAAGGTGGTCTTGGCTTGTGTTATCTGGTTTTATTTAGTTTGCCCTTTCGACATTTCTCGTGTCCTACACTATTAGTATATGTAATCATGCAAGCTTTGAAGATTATTGAGAGTTTATTCTTTACCCATCCAAGAAGTTGATCCAGGCTACGAGGATGGCACCGGTCCACCCACGGTTCACCACGTGCCCCTCCAAGTCCCAACACGGTACGCCTACTCCACCTGTGCTTCCTCTACCCCGTTTCTATCCATGTTTGAGGCATATTTAATTTGCTTTCCTATATTCTTGATTGTTTGGGATCTGTTTTGCCGTAGGGGTTTGAGCAGGAATTCGCGTCCATGACTAGGGAACTTCTTTCAATAGCCACACGGATTGCAGAGATGGTACGCAAAACCCATCCAAGCTCGCATGCACCCGAATTTCCAAATGATCGTCAGTGCGGTGAATTTGTTGAGGGGGTTAATACGGAGCCAACGGAGGACACACACCACCCCAACTCCGAACCAGCTGAGGCACCAGCCACGACATCGGGCCATCAGGATGACGCTCTTTCGCAGGACACGCAGTTTTAAAGCCACATGTCCGGGCATAGGTGAATGGTGATATAGAAATGAACGCTTCGGCTAGTGTTTTAAAGCGGCGTCCAACGACCGGCGTAATCCGTGTCCACATCGGCCACCAGTATTAATAAACGGTGGTTAGCTCGTCGTACTATTCCCTTTTATTTTGAATTATTTCATTTTTTAGATAGCGTCTAAGTGGTTAAGCACCATTATATTGATGGACACCTTATCATAATATGTTTATTGAGCACACTATCAACGTATTCATGGGAGGCAAAGTTTGGTGCTAATGCTTATAGCTTTCTCCATTAGTTATGGTAAACTCAACATTATTTCTCAATTAGGCTATAAGAAAGGATTGACAAAGCAATTGGCATTCGTCCACACAAACCTCTTATAAGCAAAACCCATTTAATGATTCGATGAAGCATGCTTAGAGTCACTAGATGCATTGTTGAGCTCAAACAATCGGCATCTTACTCTTTGCCACAATCTATCATTTCAGCCATGCCAATTGCTAGCTATTGGATCGGCAGAAGTGTCGTTGTTACTAACGCTACTTATTGTGCTGGCAGGACGGAACAACGTGGGGGCAGGGGCAGTTGCCCCCTCACCCCATATATAATCTTTGTATGTATATAGTACATGTTTTAGTATTAGTACAAAAAATATTAAATGATAACATGAATGAGTTAGATTAGTTGGTAGAGACATGTTTGATAATAGTAAACATTGAGGGTTGAATCCTTTGGCATTAACATAGTTTTACAGTTTTTTTGACTTTTTCCCATATAACTTCAACACAGTCACAATAACGTTTTTAATAGTTTTTTATTATGTGTTTTCTATACAAATTATTTTATCAAATTAATTATGTACGTTTTTAATAGCTTTTTATAGTGTGTTTTCTATTAAAATTATTTTATCAAATTAATTATGTTTCATATTTTGTTATAAATATTTTTATAAATTTTCGATGTGTTTTATTTTTCACACATACAACTATATTTCATAGGTAATTTATTTTTATTTTTTTAAATTATCTCTTTCATTTTAATGTTTCGTCTTTACTGGAAAAAATTTCTGAATCCGTCCTTACTTTTTCGCCGCCCCTCAACTGAATTTCTAGCTCCGTCTCTGTGTGCTGGTTTTCTTACTACGGGTGTCAAGTTAGATCTTAATTCTAACATATTGGTATTAGTGTGGAATATACATGCATATTTGCTCAAACAATAAAATTAAATTATTAGAAAAAAATACATATTTAGTATATTATACTCCTTATTTATCTTAAAATTAACGCATGAATATAATTAAATTGGAGTGAACAATTTATATTTTGACGTGACTGGCTATTAATTTTCCAGGTTTCAAAATGAACAAGATGTTATTACTACCAAATCAAAGGCATACTCGCCACATGTTGCCCTGCACTAGGTTGGTTTCATAGCAGATATATTTATTTCTGACATATTTTTTTTTTTGAAATCTTATGACATATAATATATATATATATATATATATATATATAATATATATATATATATATATATATAGTATATATATATATATATATATATATATAGAGGTAGAGGATCAAATGAGGTCATGTTTCTAGATGAGGTTTGTGGTCAAATATTGAATCTTGATTTTAGTTAGATCTATGGCTATTGTTTGTTGGTTTATTTTTTTGGAAGATTCTTTTTAATTATTGCCGCCATTTTAGTTGGGGTCTTTTAGTCTTTGTATTTTTTTTCCTTTTAGTTGTTTATTTTATTTTCGGTAATTGCATATTTGTAGTTGGCTTAATTATGGTAATTAAGATTTCTTTTGATTCCCTGAGTTATTTACCGTGTCTTTTTAAATTGTCTTCTTAGTTCACTGGTTTTAGTTGTGTTGCTTTGTGATTTATCAAACACTATTGTCAAACACTTTTATTTTTTCTCCGTCCTTTGGTTTTTAAATTAAAATTGCATTTACATAATTACTTAGGGTGCATACTTTTGTCTATGTAATTCGTTTGCAGTTGCTCCGCTTCTAAATTCTTAGTTGCACAAGTTTTGAACGGCTTAATACCCATTTTGCCAATATTAGATCACTACCAAATTCACTTAAAATTGCATTACTATAAACTTCATCGTTGCACATTCCATTGTTGGGGGTTTCTATTGTTTGCACATTCTTTGACGTCATCGTTGCACGAATCCTAAATAATGAATATCCATTACTCGTTAGCAAACTGTTACATATTCGCAAATTTGATTTTCTATTAACCCTCATCAGTAGCCAGTAGCATGTTTCTGAACCTACTGTTGCCAATGTCAGTTAGTAACATTAATACTACAACTTTATGTATTCTAATAAATTAATGCACATTAAAGACTCTTCTAAAAAAACACCATGTTGCACAATCATCTTCTGGGAAAATTATAATGGTTGTACATTCGACAACTTCACTGTTTTTTTTTCCAGTAAAACCATGATTAAGCATTTGGCGAAATAATAACACAAGATAGTTACTAGCAAATTCAAATGGTCTAGTTGCATGGTACTCTATGTTCTCCGTGCTCTTTAAGTCATAAAAAACTAATGTTAAAAGGTCGCATAAAAAAGAGTAAGTCACTTGAGTTGCACCCACGTTAGCAATGAAATCCCTTTCAGTTGTTGCGGTAACTAGAGAGGCTACATCTGTTGCGTGAATTCTCCGTCCTCAAATATTGGTGAGCTTGTGAGGTTTTTACCGTGATGCTCGTTGCACTCGCTAAGTAGGATGTCCTTCACGTACTTCATTCTCAATGCCTCTATTATGGATTTGTCTCATTTCCTTAGGCCACACTCCCACCTGGTTGCTTTCTCTATGAATGTCTCCATGTGCCTCATTGCGTACACTCCACTATCCATATTTTCCTTTGCATCCCTCCATCGCATTTGCATTCTTTTTGGCTCCATTTTTAGTATTTCAGCTCCCATCTTATGGTCTTTCGTATCATCTAGGAAACAACCCAACATGTCTTTCTGTTGACATAAAATTTTAGTAGTTAGTAACTGAGCTTCGGTCACCATCTTTCATTATAAAAATAGTAGGTACGCTCTAATTTTTTGTCACGGTCCATACCATGCACTGTAATGCACATTAAATGGTGTCCTAAATGAAAAATAGTTATTCATCCAAATGCACCGCTTATTACTACGTGTGACCACTAATTTTATCACACAACTTCACAGTATATTCACAACTTTATACACACCAACCATTACTCTTTCATCAAACAGTTCTGCACTTTATTATATCATAGCAATGCACATTTCGTTCATCTTTATTTTATTATCAG
Source organism: Ipomoea purpurea (assembly GCA_009835305.1). Classification (NCBI taxonomy): domain Eukaryota; kingdom Viridiplantae; phylum Streptophyta; class Magnoliopsida; order Solanales; family Convolvulaceae; genus Ipomoea; species Ipomoea purpurea. Next base: position 28,266 of record VALG01014401.1, on the reverse strand, counting down.
ACTCATCTAATTATACAAACATAAAATGCGGGATGCTTACCAAAGCAATTTTACTTAACTGTGCACAGTCAACTGTGTAATATGTGCACCCAGAAGCAATTTAAACAATGGACTTGTCCTTCAGTTTGTAAACTGTGGATTTTGTCCTTCAGAAGAATATAAAGTTCTCTGTAAACCAAACCATGTTTGCACATTAGACAGTTATTCAGTTGCACATTCAACTTCGACCACATGTTGATCAGTACGGTTTTGTGCAATAGCATGTAGTTTACAGTTTTTACTTTCACATTATTGACATTATTAATAATCTTCTAAATTTTTAACTGCATTGCATCCTCTTCTTCATATTCTTCGTTTGCTTCCAATCTTCTTCATCGCCAGTCTCGCCTCCATCCTAGTGTCATCAAGTATGCAACACGCGTCTTACTTTTTATCTAGTACTTCAATGTGCACATTCACTAATATAAACTGTGCAACCAGTATCTTGTTTTTTTTTTTTCCTCATAAAATCCAACAATACTTACCTCATTCATATCCTCCTGCATGTCCAAGGGATGTTCAATATTCCCCTAAACCAAATCCTCCTTTTTTTTTTCCTGCAAATTCACGCTCATTTAACAACTTCGTTGTCCCAACCTTTGAATGGCGGCCTTTGGCGCTCCACATAACGAATGGGGTTCACAATCCTATCTACATATAGCATCTACAATACCATTTTTTTTTTTTTTTGCACAGTCAAATAGAGTACCAATGTAATATGGGCTGTTTTCACAAACGATCAAAAGTACATAACTATGAAACCATTTGAACTTAGGAGCTTATCGTTATAAACAATAGTGCTCCAGCAAATACCTTCTTCTTTGGACTTAAACCAAACTTTTTCTTTATCCAAACTACTAGGTTTGTGGTCCCCCATTATTTTTTGCCCAAATCTGTGATCCATCTCAATTTATGCATGTTTATTACTTTTTTACCAATTCTGCATATTCTAGTATCCATGTTCCGTCAGCAGCACACCCAATCTGTTCCCGCAATGAACCCCATATTTCCCACCATCAATTTGTTAATAATGCACACAAAAACAAAACAAGCCAAGTTGGTGTTTTGGTTGCATGAACCCTAATTCAAGCAGCGTTGCTCATACGGGCCGGCGACACTCCGCACCCATGGTCGGCCAATTTTTATTATCAGCAAAAGAAAAAAAAAAAAAAAAAAAAAACCACAACCGGAACCCCCCTCCCGTGTTTGGCCCACCGTCAGTTTGCCGGCTCCTCCGGTCCTCCCCAACCGGTGACACTTCAATAGAGACCGATCAACTCAGCAAGTTTCCATCATTTTTAATTATTTAAAAAAAAAAAACAAACAAAAAACTTACCCAAAATTCACTCTAACGCACTGTGTTCAAGCAACCAATTTCGCACACATGCAATACAATTTTGCACACATTCATAATAACAAAGAAATTAATCGTTGATGGCTTACGAAGTCTACTTGTTGCCTCAATCGATGCACGCAGTGACTTCGTCTTGGGGTTCCGTCCGCCATAGCTTCGTGCTGCTCGCCGCGTATCTTCTTCTTGTGTCGTCGGAGAGGTCTTCTTCTCTTTCTCGCCCTCGCGCTTGCTCTTCCCACACTGTTTATTGTGCATGCCGACCATTGACTCGCACACCAGCCGGTTTAAACTCTACGCCGATACAGACTCGGGTGACTTCGGCCTTTCCTTTCCATCGTGCACAAACATTTACGTAATTACCCTTTCCAATAATTAATTACTCCTTCAGTTACTTGTCTTATTTTGTGACCTTTTAATTTCTCACATTGTCCACTTTTACAACCGTTAATGGTCGGTGATCTCATGGTTGCAAATTGCTCCACAGACCTCACCTAACATAAATAACCCTCACCTGAAACCCCTCACCCGTATTATATATTATGGAAATTTGCCGTCCCGCTGCGGTGTGCGAATTGGACGCACCTTAAGGTACAACAAACCACGCCACCCTAACACACAAACAAAACACCTTAAGAACAAATCACGCCACCTTAAGAACACAAACCACCGCACCCTAAAGTTTTAAAATGGTTTCACCTTAAGTTTTATTCAACTTGGACGCACCTTATGCATACAAATCACGCACCCCTTAAGATGGAAAACAACACACTTTAAGAAGGAAACTCACACACCTTATATTAATGCAAATTCCTGCATTGCAACATGCTTCGCTTTATATAGTATATATATATATAATACTTATATATATGTATATATAGGTATATATATATGTATATATATAGCCAAAATCCTTTTTTATTTAATTTTTTTTTGTTTTTTTTTTTTGTTTTTGTTTTTCGTTTTGTTTTTTTTGTTTTTTTTCTTTTTTTTTTTGTTTTTTTTTGCATTGGAAGAGCAACCATGGCGAAGAGGAATCTTATAAAGCATTGGCAACATGCTTTGCTTAATAACTCTTCCACTAATGTGGAAGTTTAAAGTTAATATTGAATGTTAATGATTACAATAAGGTTGTATATTTTAGGAGGAGCGCAGCAAGGAAAAACTACATACTTTGACCAACATCTATGTAACTTTAAATATTGAGCCTAGACATTATAAATACATTATTGTTTATAGTAAAAACAATGATGCATTTTAGTCCATCAATTATGCAATTTTACTCGGTCTTTTAGTCATTGCATATACATATCCCTAATTTTACCAAAATAAATTAAAAAATTGTGATTTTCATTACTCTAACAACTAAGTAGACATGTTTGGCACTCGATATTTTATATGCATTTCAACCTCACACTTAGGGATGAAATTCAATCCGCCCGCAGATATCCACCCGAATCCACCCCGCATAGATCAGGTCTTTTTGGGTGATGGTGTGGTGGTGGGTCGGGGGGTGGGTCTTAAAAAAGTAAACCAGCGGTGGGTCGGTTGGATTCGGGTTCTATGTACAAAATCCGCATAGAACCCCACCCGACCCACCATGTATGTGTGTGTGTGTGGAATATATATATATATATATATATATATATATATATATAATAGTAATATAAGTACTAGCGTGTAGTTATTTATAAAAGTTTATATAACTTTGTGTATCTTTTTACTATTTTTATATCTAAACTATTAAGTTTATTTTTTAAAATTACAATTTAGTTATTATATTTAAATATTCAATTATTTCATGCCTTAATATCACTAATGAATTTTATTATTTTATTATGTGTAAGTAATTTAAATATTATTTTTTTAAAAAAAATAATAAGATAATAAGTGGTGGAACCTGCACCCGGTGGGAGTGGGAGTGAGTTTTGAAAAAGTCCACCCGATGTGGGTTGAAGATAGGGGTAGGTGGAGAAAATATAAGGGTGGGCTGGGTGATGGACCGACCCACACCCGACCCATTGTCATCCCTACGGTCACACTAGATATGTTCGAGTTTTGACACTCAATATTTTGTATGCTTCTCACATTTTGTATCTTTGTTTTAATATTTTGTACATTAACGACGGGAAAAAAGAAAGTTAAAAATTTTCATGCTCAAAAGAATACTGCTCCTACTAATAACATCGGGTCATGACATCTTTGAAGAAAGAATTTGGGTTCTCAATTCTTTTTACTAGGCCAGCAAATTTAGAAATGCTTTGGATTCTAATTGTGGATGATCGTGTAGCATGGAGAAATAAACAGTTTGAAAAATTGATAGTTAAGATGCGAATTTGTCAATGGATGATCCAAGGAAACAAATTGCAAAAAGATTCATTAGATTTGTTAAGGAAAATCTCTCCTCTACCTTTCACATTGGAAATGAGCCAATCATCATTTCACTAGACAAACAAGGAAAGATCATTCATTCAAATGCGAAGCACATGATGCTAATATGAGATCATCGTAATATTGAAGGACAATCAATGAGAATCAGAAACGAGACAATATAATCTCATTTATCGAAAATGAGATGAAAGAAAGGACTCAAGGTACAAGGTATATATTGATAGTTTGATGACTGATATTGATGAATTGATAATAAGTCATTCGGCTTGTGAAGTTATGACAAGATAAATGGTTGGTCACGTCACATTCTGATAAGATAGAACAATTGGTATGTTTTTTTCTTTTTACTCTCTTTCACTACATTTACGGTGTTACCACTTATAATTTTTAACTATGCAATTTGAAAAATATACAAATTCCGCTAATAAATTATTTGAAATTTTACTGTCCAAACAAATTTACATTTAAATTTCTTTAAAAAAAAATAATCTAAATTATGTCATTATGTCATTTTGTAGCATTACTTACGTATTATATATGCTTTCATTCATATTCAGAAATCTACTTCAAATGTGTACACAAAGTAAAAGAGAAATTACTCTATGCAAAAAGAAAAAGCTCGGAGTCTTGGCCTTTTGCATAAAGTCTTGGGTAAGCCCATTTTTTCAACCTCTTACTAATAACAACAATAAAATCTTATATTGTTTGAAGGGGTAGGGATCACAAAAATTAACTACAATATTTTTTAAGAATTAATTACACAAAATTTATTTTCAATTCTTTTAACATTCCATATGCTAATAAAATAATATTTAATATATTATTTGTTGAAACAATCAATTTTGTAATACTTCCTTATTTTCGATCTTTTACCAGATTATTCAAGAAAATCACATTTTCTTATATGGTGAAATGATGCTAAATGGGTTCGAGAGTTCACTTCTAAAGTAATTGAAGTAAGCTCTAAAACTGCTCATGGAAAATATAATGTGTATAATTCAGCTAAAAAAGATATACTTATAAAGTCTTCAACAGAGACAAAAGTAATAGGCAAATTAGTACAATAAATTTTCTCATCGAGGCAATTTTTCGTGGTCTTGTAGGTGAAGATTCTTACAAACACTTTAAGACATCAATAAATTTTCTCATCGAGGCAATTTTTCGTGGTCTTGTAGGTGAAGATTCTTAACAAACACTTTAAGACATCTCAATGAATCATGTTGTGTGTTCAACTTTAAGCCCACAAGGAGTAACAGAGGATCAAATTAGATTGAGAGCATTTCCTTTTCATTAATTTTTTTTTGGTGTAAACCACACACTGTGGTCCGGGTCTTTCTCTATTCGTTTAACGGTCCAGGTCCACCCGATTCGCTTCGTTTAACGGTCCAGGTCCACCCGGATTCGCTTCGAGAGGTACAAAAGCTGGCCCAAAGGGAATCGTCACTTGTGGAAATTGAACCCGGATTATCCCAAAATTCTCCCCCACAAAGAGAGCTCATTTGTCACTTGAGCTACCCTGTTGGGTTACCATTTTCGTTAATTGATAAGGCTAAGGATTGACTATTTTATTTGTCCTTGGTTCAATTACCAAATTTAGTCCTTGGGTATTGAATCATTTTCAATTGTAATCCACTATAAACTTGTTCATGTGTGAATTATAATTGAAAATGATTCAATATTCAATAACTAACTTTGGAAATGAGTGCTGGGATGGTCAAAGGACTAAATTCGGAATTAACTATAATGTATATTACATACAAAAATGGTTACACAACTTCAAAACTTATTTAATTTGTGTTTTTAGGAGATGCTAAAAATTTCTAAACTTACCCTTTAATCTCCATTAATTTTAACATAAAATTGAGGCGATGGACTAAAACGACAATTAAACGAACAATTCAGTGACTAAATGGGATCACATGTATAATTAAAGGGATTGAGTCAACCATTATAGCATAATTGAAGGACTAAAACGATAATTCTCTGTCAATATATTCTTTAATTTATTTTAGGAATAAGGGTCAAATTGGCCACTGAACGTAACAACATAGTGCAATCAGACCACTAGACCTAAAAACATGCAATTACCCCATTCAACGGTCCAAATACCTCCAATTTTACCTTGTAGCCGGTTCCAACCTGTTTTACCGGTTGATAGCTGATGTGGCTTATTACTTGGCAATATTTATTATTTTCCTTTAATTTTCTTTGTTTTCATTGCTCCCAGCGTTGACTTCCCTGATTTCTCTTCTCTTCAATGAACAGAGAGCAGTAGAGTTCTCGCCACCTCCAATGACCACGTCCACCGCCTCCTCCACATCCGGCCTATCTTCTCCTACCTTCCTTTCCACCTCTGTCGGCCTCCTCCCAGCCCTTCTTTCACCATAATTCCGACAACTGCCCAGCGTATGCCCAAATCACGCACAGCCAGAAGCCTATAACAGTACGTCGAAATCCTCTCCGGCTCGATTTTCTGTCAGAAACATCTCAACACCCTCCTTCGTCCCCAAATTCATCCCAAACACGATCAATTACAGGCTTAGAGTTGTCAATTCTACTCTCGGCTTGGCCACATTTGGCCTCAATCTCTTATTCGTCGCAGCATCTAAGGCTACGACTTTCCCACCGGACTCACAAATACATGAAATCATACGCAAATTGAAGCAATGGAATTCGAACCAGAGCATAAGGAGAATCTCTGTTCACCCTCTATTCTGTGTCCATCTCCCTCAACGCTTCATAGGTGTAGATCAATTTCTTGTTAGGGTTTTAGGCAGAGAAGGTTAGGTTGAACTTGGTGCCGGTGGTGGTGGGTGCCGTCGATTGGTGGTGGGAATTGGATCTTGAGGATCCGTAAACCTTTTTTCGACTCTGTTTCTGTTAGTTTCATGGCTGAGAGAGGGGGCTTTGGCTGTGGTTTTGGAGCGCGCAGGCGCGGTGGAGACCGCGGAGGTCGAGGAAGGGTGGGGTGGCCGTCGTCTGTGATTCCGGTGAGGAGAAGGTACTGGGGGACAAATTTGGGTGGTCACAGTACAGTTGGAAATGTATTTACCTTGTCATCGACGGATAGTGGCATGGCGGCTCCATTCCGGTAAAGAAACGGCGCGAGCAATTGGACACAATATACTTTCCGGTGTTACTACGGCGACTACGGCGGTGATCCGACGGCATCGCATTGCGGAGTTTGCCAGCTTGCAGCGGCAACTGGAGCGCGGCGGCGGCGTTGGCTCCGCTTGACCAGTCGTAATTTCTTTACACGGTGGAAGTAACTAAAATAAGGAAAATAAATCAAACTGCCTACTAATGCCATGTAATAAAGCCACATCAGCGATCAACCGGGAAAACAGGCTGGGAACCGGCTACCAGGTAAAATTGGAGGTATTTGGGCCGTTGAATGGGGTAATTGCATGTTTTTTAGGTACAGTGCCTTGATTGCACTATCGTGTTACGTTCAGGGGCCAATTTGACCCTTATTCCTTTATTTAATCTATTTTTCATAAAATCAAAATAACTCCATAGTGCCTAATGTTGTAAAAATCATGCCTAGGCCACCAGCTAGATAATTTTCTTCAAGTGTTAATGGTTGGAAATTCAACTCTCAATGGAAGCGGGCTATAACCTTCTTAATTTGAGATGGTAAACGTTTACAGTGTGCACTCTTAAATAGTGGCTGGGCTTTTCTTCGTGACTCAAAAAAAAATTGATTGGAAACTCACGGCAAATTATGTTGTGCATCGGTATGCATACAGATTAAAAACGACGTCGTTTAATAACAACGCGCGCCCCCCCCCCTTAAAAAAAAAAATTCAAGTTCGAAACTATAATTCCATAATCGATGAACTATAATTCCATTAATCCGATGAAAATTCCATAATTGAACTATAATTCCATAATCTAATCTATGAACTAAAAATTTCAGAATGAATGAACTAAAATTTCAGAATTTATGAACTAAAATTTCAGAATCGATGAACTATAATTCCATAATCGATGAACTATAGTTCCATAATCGACGAACTATAATTCCATAATCCATGAACTAAAATTCCATAACGAATGAACAAAATAATGCTGTTACTAGAATCGAACCTGAATTTTTTTAATGGGAACGCGCGTTTTTAATAAAACGACGTCGTTTTTGCATCTGTATGCACCATGCATGGTGCATACAGATGCACAAACATAACTATTCGGAAACTCACTGAGATCTCAATGAAAAAACACTTGCAAACTACCAGCAGATATTTTAGATGAATAAATCACATTTTTCAATATCACTTTCCGACAGAACTTAGCTAGGACATATAGATTCTCTCTTCAAATTTGAAGATGAATTTGTGTTTCAATGGGAAGAGGAGGAAGGATTAGACTATTAGAGATTTAGAGGGGTAAAACTACACAAAAATCAACTGAACCCCAGAAAATTAAAATAGTAGAAGAAAAAACATTCAGATAAACAATTATTAACAGTTACAGTAGCTAGCTAGTAACAAACTTCCATCTTACCTGAAGTGGTTCCCTTCGGATTGAAAACAATCAGGCTTTGATCCAAGTTTCATGAACTTCATCTTGCCAACTTCAAGATTTGTTCCTCCTTCAAACTTTAACTCTTATATATACTTCAATGTTACTCAACTCATCACTGTAAAATTAAATACCTGTGTTCATTGGCTCACAGGACTATAAGATCAAATACAACCAAAAAATCTGGACAGAGTCCCAGAAACAGAAAATAGAAAACACTCAACAATTAAACACATCCAGAAGAAGAAGCTGCACTGATATTTATGAATTCCATAACACAAATAAGAGCATTTATAAAACAAAATAACCCCTACTCTCATTCAAAATGAATTTAAATAGAAATTCATAACAAAATTCAATACTATTTAAATTTAAGTGTAATATAAGTATTTTGATTTTCGATTTTGAGTTGTATTGGTGATGAAAATTTTGTAATTGGAATTTTTATGTTCAATTTTACAATACAATTTTAGGTTTTCTATCACCATCAATAATAATTTAAAAGCATTTAAAAAAAATTTAAACAAAATCTAAACTAATTATAAGCATAATTGACAATTAATTTGGCAGAAGACGGGAATGGCTACGTTGCTGAGCTATTCGGCGAATCACATTGATGTTGTTGTTTCGCTGCCGGACAAACCAGATTGGCGCTGACCGGTTTTTATGGGCATCCGGACAGATTCGATCGTCATCTCTCGTGGAACCTGCTCCGACACCTCAGTGATCAATCACAGCTCCGTGGACTGTCATCGGGATTTCAACGATATCCTTTGTCAGGCAGGAAAGCGGGGATTGCATTCACATCCGGCGGCTCTAATGGATGCCTTTTGGTGATGTTCTGGAGGAATGCAACCTGGTCGATCTGGTATGATTGGCAGTCCTTTCACTTGGGATAAAGGTCGTGGTACGGAGAATTGGGTAGAGGAGCGCCTCGATAGGGCGTGGCGACGACACAATGGCTAGATGTCTTCGAAAACGCGTTAGTCTATAACGTGTTTATTTTATCCTCCGATCACTCGGCCATTTTTCTTGACATTGAGGAGCGTGATGTCCGCGTGACCAAGCGGGCATCAAGTTCGAGTCCGCATGGCTTCTTGAGGAGGGTGCAGTAAAGTTGTTGATAACGCATGGCGAAGCACGATCAGGGCCGGTCCTATAGTTTTATAGGCCCGGGGCAAATGAAAGAAAAGAGCCCCAATACAATATGTAGAATCTACATAAATTTTTATAACTATATTTTAATAAATGTTATATACGAGTACAAAATATTAATGTCAACTAAATTGGAAATACAATAAAATTTAATCATGGTAAGTTTGACAACAAACAGTATCTCTCTGTGCTTCTTAAATCAGAATTTAGGGTCTGTTTGGAAACCCGGAAAATGACTTCTGGAAGTCATTTTCCAAGTTTGTGCGTGTTTGGAGAAGCTAAAATAAGAATAACGCTCAAAGGAAATGACTTATACTCAATGGATAATTAATAAGGCTGAAATAAGGAAAATGACTTCCCTTTTTTTTGGCGGAAGTCATTTTCCATCTTTCAATCAACATCCAGACACGCTTCTCTCCCTTCACTGCTTCTCTCCCTCACGCTTCTTCAACATTCAACCAAAGACCTACCCACGCATCTCCTCTAACAATTCACAAAAGCTTCACCAACACTAGAAAAACTATAACGTTAGTTTTTTAATTTTTTTTAATATTTTTTTTTTCAAATTGTCATATTGTGACAATAGTTTTAGTACTAGAAAGATATAGATAATGGCATTAGAATAAATACAATCAAAATTTATGTTGCATATAATTTGTTATATTCTACAAACAAAAACAAAATATATTATTCGGTATATAATAATTAAAATGTTTAAAAAAAATAAGTGTGTCAATCTCTATTCATTTTCTGGAAAATGAACCAAACACCAAAAGACAATTTTCTATCATTTCTGGAAAATGAACCAAACACCCAAAAGACAGTTTCCATTGTGCAGCCAAACACAGGAAAGGAAAATGACTTCTGGAAAATGACTCATTTCCAGAAGTTTTCATTTTCCAAGAAAATCATTTTCCGGGTTTCCAAAACAGATGCCCTTAGTGAAAAATGCAGTATTTTCTCATCCTGCAACCAATTAAATTGTCTTATAGATAAAATATGTACTAATAGTCAATTACAAGTCTTATACTTAAATTGTCTGTCATTTATAAAATAAAAAATAAAATAAAATAAATAAAAAACCTACCAGGACCATGAAAAATTTTAGATTTGTTTAATCAGATTGAGGTATCAGTTAGTATAATACCAATGGCATGTCTACGGTTAGCATTAGCGAGGTATTCTCAACCAAAGATTTCTTTTAGTTAGATTTAAAATGCAAAGTTTAATTCATCTGGTACATAATTGTCTGCATTTAATTAGATTTAAATACAATGAGTTAATTTGGATACACTACGACATGGATATTTTTAACACACAATAATAATAGGCACAAGTGTCAAATAGACCCAGAACTACTACGAAGTGCTCAATCTCACCATGAAACTAAATAACTGTCAATAACTCTACTACCAGCTAATTCATTCAATTGGCTTTTTTACAGTTAAGCCAACAGGTTGCCTATTTAATCTATTAAAATAAATAATTAATGATTTTCAAAAAAAAATAAATAATTAAAAAAAAAATAAAAAAAAAAAAAAAAAAAGAGAAACAGCCACCGCTATCCTCGCGGAACCGTAGCTGTTCTCTTTTTTTTTTTTTTTTTAATTTTTTAATTTTTTTAATTTTTTTAATTTTTTTAATTTTTTTAATTATTTATTTAAAATTAATAGGCAAGCCTGTTGGTAACCTGTAAAAAAAGGTCAATTGAACAAATTTATGATAAATAGACTTATTTGGACACTTAATTTAGTTCATGGTGGGAATGAACACTTTGCCTAGTATAAATGAGCCTATGTGACACTGCCAATTAATATATCAAATCCACATTACTCTATCAGATATGCCAATCACATCCCCCAAATATTGCATATACCATATAAATTGACAGTTATGAACTAAGCAGCTAAGCACTTAAGATACAACACTTTGAAGTTCACAAATCCTTAATTCCTAATACAAGCAAACAATTCCAAAATCATAATTCCTAATTCTTGATCCGTAGCACAAATCCTAATTCACCAAAATCACAAAAATCATAAATCATAATCACAAATCACAACACCTAATTCATGCGATACTAAGCACCAGACTTGAGTGAAATCAGAATACCCTAAATGCTATATTTCGATTATTAATAAATAATAGCAAAGGACAAATTATAATTAAATGCAATCAGAAAATATCTTTCTATAGAGATTAGGCCTGAAAGTGGAGTGGTGATATGCGAAAGAGGTGCGCAAGGGTCCTCCGGTTGATAAAGCAATTGAAGGTGAGTTGCAGGACAGCCGATGAAATTATTGTAATTGCTTCTGACTCCATATTGCAATTGCTTCTGACTTCTAGCTTTTATTGATGATTCCATTTTGCTTATGACTTCTGAGCTTTTATTGATGATTTCAATTTTACTTTTAAATCACCTAGCAACCACTGATGCTTGACTCTAGGCGGCGTGGGCGGTGGGTGCGAGAGAGTCTCCTCGTCTTCCTCGACTCCTTCCGGTTCCTCTCTGAGTTGCAAGACGCGACCAAAATAATAAAAGATTTTTTTTATATATATATATACACTCATATAATCTCTGAACTATGGGCCCCTAAGTAGAGATGGGCCCTGGGCAAGGGCCAGGCTGCACTTGCCCAGGGCCGGGCCTGAGCACGATGGGGATGACTTCCAGGCTCGTATCGATTTGTGCGGTCGGCATTTGGGAAAATGGGGTGGTGAACATAATCGGCGTTTTGGGAACCGAATGAAATGTTAAGGCGCAGGCTGAGAGTCTTAAGGATTCGCGGCACGGAGCGGAGACATTAATTGAATATCTTATTGCCGAGAAGGAATTGCTATCTCTTCTTCGAAGGAGAAATTTTCTTAGGGATTCGCGGCACGGACAGCGGGACATTAATGAATAAACTCATCATTTGCCGAGAAGGAATTGCTAGTCTCTTCTTCGCCAGGAGGAGAATTTTCTGGGCGTCAAAGGGCTAAGCAGTTGTGGGCTCAAACAAGGTGATTTAACACATTCTATTCACAAATCAGCTACGTTTCGACGTCGTTACGAATCTTCTACTTCGAATGATGAACACCAACAATGTATGCGGTGGACGGTCCAGAAATGCACACGAAGTTTTTGCCGCTACTATAATAACATTTTTTTAACGGAGGGTTGTCGGGCTGATATCTTTAGCCAGGTCCCTAATCGTGGGGTTTTTTTACTGATGAACGAACGCAAATCTGCTACAACCTTATAAGCGCTCGCAGGAAGTAAAGCTGCGCTTTTCTCAGATCTCCGGAGACAGGATCCGGGCCCGGACGGTATGAGCTGCCATTTTATTCACTATTTGCTAATTCTTGGAATGACTTATTCATTTATTACACATTTGTATACGAGTCGGCCTCCCAGATGGTCCTCAACAATGACTCAAAACTATCGTTTTGATCCGAGAAAAACTCCCTGAAAGAGTCTCTGTCTACCGCCCGACTGCATTATGCCAATGTGACATAACAAAGTCATGGCAAAGAAATGTTGCCAACTCTCAAGACTGTGTTAAAGTAGTACGGTAAGTTACTCAGGCATCATCAAAGTGCATTTATTCCGGACCAGATATAATTAAACACGATATTGTGATATGATACGCTGGGGAAGTGGGACCATTTCTATCCGTGCAAAAACGGCTGGGATATATGGGGTGGAAACGCTAAAAAAGATGGACAATGACGAAAGGCGTAGAATAGTATGAAATGGAGGTTTCTTGGAGGGGAATGCTAACGCGTTGGAGGTTTGCTTAAGGAGTGGACAAAGAGCTGATTGAAATGTATAAGTGCGATAGACTTCAGATTTCGCTACGCATTCATGTTAACGGAGAGGAGGCATAAGGGCGGTAGGTGCCTAAGAGAGAAGATCCGCCAGGTGACCCTCATATGATCCCCGTACTAAATATTTATTCATATAGTACTGAAGGGGAACTTTTCTATTACTTTTGCAACAGCGAGGATAGGGGGGATAATACAGGGATTTAAGAGGATGAGCCAGGGGAGCCCCCCAATCTCACACATTTTCTTCGCAGACGACAGCTACTTTCTCAGAGCCAATCGAATTGGAGCACAGTGCATAAACGAAATTGTTTAAACACCGTACAGAACGCCGCGATCGGCGAAACCAGGTAATTAACTTTGACAATCCAGGTGTCATGTTTAGTATAGAATACGAAAGTTGGATATTCGTATGTCGTGTCTCGCTAGCCCTTGGGTGTGTAACGCAGGAACTGCTGATTTGGGGCGTTTATGGGATTACCCGTCGGTGTTAATAGAGAATCGTAAAACGGCCACTTTCAAGTTATAAATAGAACAGAGAATTCGGATAGAATCAGGGGCTCAGGCAACACAGTTTCTTTCTAGGGCTGAAAGGAAGTTCTGCTGAAAAGCATAGCCCAAGCCTGCCTATTATTCACAATGTCTGTGTTTCTTTTTACCAGGAAGATCGGGTTTGTGACTCAATAGAGAAATGTTTTAACAGATACTGGTGGGGGGGGGGGGAGGTAACAATGGAAGTAAAGGCATCCATTGGCTCAGTTGGAGTCGCCTTTGTGCACCAAAGGAACAGGGGGGTTTGGGCTTTAAGAGATTATATGACTTTAATCTGGCTTTGCTGGCAAAACAGGGCTGGCGCTTGATGATTTACCCCACCTCTTTGCTAAGTCGAATCATGAAAGCAAAGTATTATCCTAAAGGTGATTTTCTTGACGCTCAATTGGGAAGCAACCCAAGCTACATATGGGAAGCATTATGGCTGGCCAATATATCCTCAAAAAAGGCGCTGCCAGGAGAATCGGGGACGGCAAATCCACAAATATCTGGACATGGCCGTGGCTGGCGGATGCTCAGGGACCACGTCTTCATACCCCAATGTTAGACGAGCTGAAGGACGGCTCTGTAAGCGGTCTTCTGGATCCGCAAGGTAGATGGGATGAAGGTCATTCGCGACATTTTCGTAGAGGCTGATCACAACAGAATTCTGGCAACTCCAATCTCCTTTACACAGTGACTCATGGTGTTGGCAGGGAGACATACGAGGTATGTACACGGTTAACATGGTTATAATTTGTTAGCAGAGGAACGCCAGCCACCTGTTAACGCATCACCTTTCACAGCCTGGAATAAATTGTGGCGTTTGCCTATACCACCGAAAGTGCGTAATTTGTTGTGGAGATGTGCTGGGGAATTCTTCCCGTGAAAGAGACTCTCAAGTTTCGACATGTATGGATAGGGGGGCTGCCTCTATGTGATTTCCCGACAGAGACTCTTGACCATCTTCTTTGCGAATGCATCATTGCGCATAAGGTTTGGGGTGACGATTTAAATCTAAATGCATCGACAGTGTGGCATGCATGGAGACAGTGCTGAATTTATCATCAACCGAGAGTGCAGTACATTTAGCAGCGGCCTTCTGGGTGTTGTGGTCTGCTCGCAACGCCTGTGTCTGGAGGAATGAAGCTAAATCCATTGACGATTTACGGAGACAGATCCATCTACTTCGGTGCCAGTGGAAAGAAACATACAGAAGGGACACACCGTTGCCTCAAAACGGACGGTCTACTGTGTGTGGACTCCTCCACCAATTTCATGGTTGAATTGTAATGTTGATGCAGCTCTCTTTGCGAACGGAGCGGGTGTTGGTGCGGTCCTGCGCAATCATGAGGGCATTACGTAGCAGCGTACAGCGGCGAGTTGGCTAACACCAGCGATCCGTTCATGGCGGAAGCTTTAGCAGTGAAGGAGGCACTTACGTGGTTGAAGCGCTACAATCGGAATAATATAATCGTCGAAACTGATTGCTTGAATTTTTCTATTGCTTTTAATTCGCGTTGTTTAGATTTTTCGTACGTTGATCTAATTGTAAAGCAGTGTCAGCTGCTAGCTTGTGACATTGGGAACATTCAGGTTCGCCATGTTAATCGGTCAGCGAATCACGTGGCTCACGTGCTTGCACGAGCAACTGGTTCTGAGTCTGTCCTAGGGTCGTGGGATATTCACCCCACCCCGGTGTATTTCGGCTTTATTGAATTAATCTACTATTCTTTCTTTTTGGCTCAAAAAAAAAAAATTTTGGCAAGAGACATAAAACTAGAAATGGTTGAGAAACAAAGTAATTACTCCCATATTCACTTAATAATCATCATATCTATTTATAATAAACTTTTGTGCATAGCGCCTCTGCATGAAACTAGTTGGAAAAAATAATATTTTGTACATGGTTGTTGATTTGTTGTCATAATTTTCTGAGTTATTGTACATAGAGTAATTGATTTGTCATTAGATTAAATGAATAAATATATAAATTGTGATATCATCATCACTTTAGAAGAAAATAAGAATTAATAATATAGTGTGAAGCATAGTATCTAAAAAGACCATATTGCTAGCATTAAGAACAAATTTGCCAATGAATACTATATTACCATAAGTAAATGAATGGAATGTCAAAGACTAGAAAACTTACATTACTGAATTGCTATTTTTGTGAGCAATCAACCTCACTTTGAATTCACAAGCATTATACAGCCTATTAATTTATGGCATTTCACAACATAACCAAAATATGAAACTAAAGCGTGATATAAGATCCACTAAAACTAATGCATTAAGTTTACAAACAATTTATACAGCATCTGTCAATAATTTCAAGTTTATAAATTATACATGTCAGTTTACTAATAACCACACAAGATCAAATCGATCTACATTTGAGTAACATGTATTAAGAAAGTACACATAGCATTACACATATAATTAAAATCAAGCCTGCATTTGATACACCCATGCTTCCATTGGACTACTACAGATGATGCTCCATTGCTTGTTGCAGAAGATGAAACTGTTGCTAGCCTTGTTGCTCAATTCCATTCCACGCATTCATCAATGCCCATAATGGTTGACTAGGACAACCCTCACTTGAAAGTTAGCTGTTTCAAAAATTTTTAGAATATCTTCTGTTTCCCGAAAATAATAGCTGCATCTCGAAACTTTATAGCCTTTCTCAATTGATACTGCTTATGCACTTAGTATATATCCATATGCGCATTTTGGTAGAAACCACAATATGTCTGCAATCATGCGATTAATTCTAACAACTCTTCAGCATAGGCACTTCAAATCTTCATAGTATAAGCAGATGGTTCGAGCTATTCTGTACATTGAATTTGCAGCTAAAATTATGCAGGCAATGAGCGGCATTTCCACTATCATTCTGTTCTCCTTAGAGCTAAACTTCATACAATCCTTTCAGATACACAGCAGTCTTGAATAATATCTTTAACAGCAACTTATTTCTCCAATTTTTCTTTCAAGATTAATATCTTACCCACTTCCTATGAAGCTCACACCCATCCACCCAACAACATCTGTTGCATTTTAATGCTTTTCAACCAAATTACTTCTCATCCAAGGCATCTATGAGACTTGCATAAGCGGGATGCCTCTAGTAACTGTGTTTACCAACCAATCAACATGCTTATTTGCAATGTTTGGAATTGCAATGGCGATGCTAGTTAGCGTCACCACAGGAAATGTCCAACAGTTAGGAGGTTCACCAGACAATAGACTTGGAACTCGATTGTTATCAAATTTTGCCACACCATCAAAAGAGAAACTTTGATTGAGAAGATTTAATAGGTTTTGTGACCGGCACTTCTTACCCATCTCAACAAGTTTATCCATCCTATTAATAATCTCTCTCAATAATCTTTCTGGAAATTCTTTTTCTCCTTCAAATAGTATTACAAAGCAATTGAGATCTACCACCTCCTGGTCCCTCTGTTCATTTGAAACTTTCTTTTTGCGGGACAATTTACCTTTACAATGATTAATTAATTTGCTTAAAGGATTAAACTAAAAGTACTAATGGAAGCATGGAGTAAAAAGAGAGAACATAACAAAACTTGCACCATATGACAATCATGATTTGAAGTCGTATGCAAAACGTCAAAACCAAACTTTTTATGTTATGGAACATTTTCTGATATATCTCGGATACCTACAAGTATTGAACTCTGTCTCCATTCCACCAATTTTTCAGTCCAATAGGACTCAATTGCGAATTCTTCCCTACTAATTTTGATCCCATTATCCTCGTATTTTAACCCAGGGTTCTAATCAAGAAGATTGTGATGGGAAACGGAATATGTCATTAAATTGACACATTAAAATGATCCCATCGACCACTTATAATCAGATTCCTTATAACAATTCTGGTATTCATAGCGATCTCCAAGTCCTAGATAGAAAATGAGGACAGAAAATACGCAGATGATACTCATAAAAACGAAGGTGACTAACCTTTTCATAAGAGATGAGGGGCTACTGGAGACTGCCATTACCCAATACTTTGTAATGCTCAATCTCAGCTCTTCAACTCTAATAATGTTGTTGCCCACCTTCCATCTGCCTCTCATCTGAAGTTAGCTTCTGATACTTAATTCTGCGCGTTTCTTAAATTGCTGGAACTGCTAGGCCCGAACACACAATTGTTATGAACATGCAGAACAACAATATAATTTCGAAGATGATTTCCATAGATAACGAGGAATCAATCACATGGGTCTGTAGTTGGATGCATAAATCGACGATGACGGTGGCTACCAATATGCACAAAGCGGTGAGATTAGTTAGAATATATGTGTCGTTCAGAGAGCCCAGTGAGATGAAAAAATTACCCATCGCCAAAGTTAAGAAAACCGTGCTAGTGCCTTTTAGCATGTTATCACTGGGAGACATGGGAGTTGTGAGGTCGCCGGTGAGCTTGGTAGCCACAGCTAATAGTGTCAGCCAAGTTGCATTCAGACAGAAGACTTTGCCAGACAACCTAGGGATCAGATTGAGGAGCATTGCAGCGGTGCAGAGCCCAGAAGCGAATGCTACATAAATGCCTATAATTGGCATCGCCGAATCATTCTTCTTGTTCATTATTGTTCCAAGATATATGGAGCAGTTTACAGACATTTTGATTATACTTACACCTTCTCTTCTCGCTTGCTTTCCATCTGTAGTTAAATTAATATACAAAGACACACAAACAGTGCAATGAATTGATTGGTGAATGTATTTTCGACCAACCTTCTCAATAATTCACTAGTCAAACTATTCAATCTTGATGTATTTTCGACCAAACTTCCTCAATAAGAGTTTTTTGCACTTTTGGTCCCACGACTATAGTGGCACTGGCAGAATTGATCCACGACTTTTGACCTTGCATTTTTAGTCCACGACTATTGATTTTTTTTGCAAAAATGGTCCTTCCGGCCACCTTTTCCGTCAAAATTTTACCGGAAAAAACAAATTCTATTTTAGCCGATGTCTTTCGGATGAAATCCGGCCAGAACGCTGCTGAGGACCATTTTAACTCGGCCTAAAAATTGAGAATTTTTTTCGTGAAATTTTGACGGAAATGACCGGAAGGACCATATTTTTGCAAAAAAAATCAATAGTCGTGGACTAAAATTTGCAGAGGTTCAAAAGTCGTGGATCAATTCTGTCGTGCCCTATAGTCCCGTGGGACCAAAGTGCAAAAAATCTTCTCAATAATTCATAGTCAATAATTCCAGTCAACTACGGGATGGCCCGTTACTATCGTCTTTGTTTATAAAACTTTGACATATCTAATGGGAAGATATTACATAAATGGTTTTGCATAAAGACATTCAAGAGTGAGGTTTTGCATACCAAGTTTGTCCCCACATTGGTTTTCCCAAGAATAGTTTTCCACTATTTCCACTAACCAACCCAAACTGGGTCCTTTGAAGTCTTTTCTAGAGAGAGGAAAGGGGTAGCCTCGCACGCGCCGCCATTAGGCTGGGGTCGCGGTGGGGTCAAAGTTTTATTCTTTGTCCTATTTTTTTGCTCTTGAATCAATCTTCTTGTCCGACTTTTGCGCTCCTGAAACCTTCTTGTGGACAGGAGTAATCCGAGCCACATAGTGGATGGTTTGTGCGCAACCTATCCTCTTTTGCGCTCTTTATTGTGGTGGTAGTGGGAAGGCAGTTGGTATACACCCAGTATAAATACCCAGCCTTCCCATACTGCAAATTCATTCAGCAACTACGCTTTAAATATACGTATACTCTGTGCAATTTATACGTGAGTATCCTCTGTGTTTGCTGGTCGAAAGCCCCGGGTATAAAAGACTTGCACGGTCTCCGGAATTAGCTTTTAAGGCAGTGTGTCTATACACACGTCACAGAAATTAAACAAATAACTCCTTTTTAAATATCGCATTCCAAAACACCCAAACCACAACAGTTAAAAGCTAATCCCTCCGTACCAAAAAACTAATATGTCTTCCTTTGTCGCCAAAGCTGCTGCTGATCTCACGAAGATCGAACCACTCAACGGCCTCAACTATCGCAGGTGGGCGGTGAAATTGATGATCCATTTCGAAGCCCTCGAAATTGATTACGTCGTCATCAAACGTCCACCAGCGAACCTGCTAGAAGCGGTCCCTGCCTGACAACCATCCACCACTGACGATGAACAATCTGACAATGCGGTCACTGAACAGAATGCAGCAGCAGCAGATCCGAAGACACCCCCTTCGTCCAAGACAGACGATCGAGTCCAAGACACTCGTACCAAATACGAGCGCTGATAAATAAAACGGTAAGGGGTATTATGCTTCATTATATGTCCGATGCACTACTGGACATTTATGCCAGCCAGAAGTGTGCAAAAACCATATGGGATTTATTGCGAAGAAGTACGGCTCAGACGACGCAGGGCGGAAAAATATGCCGTTGCCCGTTTGGTTGAACTAAAAAATGATGGATGGTAAGCCAGTTCATTGATCAAGTGCATGAATATGAAAAATTTGGTTGGAGATTTAATCACCGAAGGTATACCAGTAAGTGACGCTCTTCCAAACTTATTCTCTTCTTTGAAAAAACTACCTGAATCATGGTCAGAGTTACAAAAATAAAATGAAACACGAGTCCTAAGGAATGTACATGGGAAGAAATGGTAAAAACCATATCAATATTGAGGAAGGCATTTCGCCTCCCAGGCAGAGCACAATTTCATTTTCTGAAAAATGGAAGGCTAATGTAATAGTAACAAGTGACAGGTCTAAAAAATGGAAATGCTGGCCAAAATAAAAAATGGAAAGAAGAATGTGAAGAGCCAATACACCAAACAACTTCAAGGCGAATAAAAGTCACAAAACAGGTAAAAGGGGAGCATGCTACGTCTGCGGGAAGCATGGTCACCAAAGCAGCACAGTGCTAACTTCAAGAAAGGAGGAGATGACTCGCAGGGAAAATCAAGGCGGATCCAAGAAACAAGCCAATGTAGTGGAAGAAAGTGAAGTGATAGCAGCAGTAATAACGCTTAGAAGCTGCATAGTAGTAGATTCCAAGGAATGGGTCATGGACACCGGAAGCTTCACGTCATTTCTGCTCCAATAAAGGCCTCTTCAAAAAACTTCCAGGCGATTGCTCCGGGAAAAACAAGGTGATCAAGTCTACATGGGCAATGATAGCATGGCTGAGGTAAAGGTAGTGGTAGTGTAGAAATAAAAGCTGTGCTCGGGAAAAAAATTTACTATTGAGCAATGTATGTAGTACCCACTCTGCGTAGAAACCTTGGTCTCGGGGCCGCTGTTGGTCAGAGCCGGGATCAAGTTGGTGTTTGAATCTGAAAAAATGATTATGACGCAGGGGGGAATACTTGGGAAAAGGGTTTTGCGTGGGGGGCTGTTTGGTGTTGGCCTCCTCATTGCACTCTACTTAACGAGAACATTACAAATATGCCAATAAAGTAAATAATTGGCCAGTTGGTACTGGCAATTCTGCTTACATTGTTATCTCTTATGATATGTGGCATGCTAGGTTAGGACACATAGGCTCTAAATGCATGACTAGACTAAAAAGTATGAATCTATTACATAATGTGTCAAGTGAAAACGGAACTAAAATGCGAAACTTGCGTCGAGGCAAAGTTTACCGAAAAAACCTTTCTCCTTAGCGCAGCATAATTCAAAATGTGGCGTTAGACTTAATTCATTCGGATATAGCAGATTTTAGAAATAACTGAAACTAAAAGGTGAAAAAGGTATTAACATATCTTTCATAGATGATTTACTCCTTTTTTCTAAAATTTATCTGCTTAGAACGAAAGATGAAGCCTGGGAAGAAAAAATTCGTTTGATTTTCAAAAATGAAGTAGAAAATCAATTAAGTCTAAAATTAAGAGATTACGTTCAGATAGGGGAGGTGAATATGAGTCCTTGTCTTTTAAATCTCTTGTGAAAAACATGGAATTATCCATGAAGTAACTTGCACCATACCACCCCTCAACAGAATGGTGTAGCCAAAGGAAAAAATCGGACTTTAAAAGAGATGATAAACGCTTTCTTAATAAGCTCAGGTGCCCCCAATGCGTTGTGGGAGAAGCTGCACTTACAGCTTAATCACATCCTAAATATGATACTTCATAAAGGGTACGAAAAAACGCCCTATGGATGTGGAAAGGATACACCCCAAATCTGAAATATTTCAAAGTGTGGGGGTGTTTGGCAAAGGTTGGCTGCTTCCTTTTTAAAAGACCTAATCTTTGGCCAAAGACGTCAGATTGCAGTCTTTGTTGGGTATGCAGAAAATAGTGCTACATACCAGTTTATGTACTGCGTAACAGCCTCGGTCTATGTGTGAGCAAGGAGAGGCCGAGTTTTTTGACAACATCTTTTTCCCTTGAAGTCTCCTAATAGCTCTACAAAGGGATGAACCAACTAGTTGCCGTTTCCCGCAGCACGTGCAGCATGAGGGCCCTAGATCAGCTCAGAATTCGAGCAAAAAGAGACACACGAACGGAAAACCAGCTTTGCGTTCAGACTTTATCACATTACATAACTGGAGTTAGAAGGATATAAATGCTGCTATCTGAACAGTTTATATGTCAATTAATCCTCGAGGGAGCGAGCCAAAAACATTCGGCAGCGCCAAGCTATGCGCTCGATTCGATGCTTCGTGCTTCTGCGAAACGAGGCTGTCCAGGGAGGTTGAAACTAGACTCAATAAAGTCTAATCACACGTCTTGGGGGGAACTCGTAGAGCTTCCACAAGAGCAAACCTATGGTTGCAAGTGGATTTTCAAAAAAAAATTAAGACCAGAATGCGCGTCGGCATAGGAGAGATTCAAGAACAAGACTTGTAGCGAAAGGTTGATAAACAGAAGCTTTGGAGAAGACTACTTCTGTACCTACTCGCCACAGCTGACAAAATAGCAACACATACGATACTATTTGCCCGCTGGCAGCAGCCCCACACAAATGGACAGTCCACAAATTGGACTCCAAGGAAGCCTTTCCGTGAAATGGAGCATCTGGGGAGCGAAGACGATCTACACGGAACAACCATCTGCGGTGCGGCTTGCACCCAGGACAAGAAGCGAAAAGGGTGGTGGTAGATCATAAAGTCCCTTTTATAGCCTAAAAAAGCTCCTAAACAGCCACTGGAATGAAATAAAGAAGTTTCATAGACACTAATGAGAGTATGGGGCGTACACGGTCAATAGATCAGATGCATGTCTAATACTCAAGAGGAGTTTGAGTCCAGCTATGAGTACTCATATAGCATCTAAATGTAGATGACATGCCCCTAATATTCAGCTCCTAACGTCAGCTGCAATAAAGCAGACAAAAAGGTTCCCTATGGCTGGGCAGAAATTTGACATGGCAAAGGCTTAGGGAGGCCGATGTGATACTTGGGCGCTAAAAGCTTATCAAAAGCTCGGGAGTAACTACAAGCTACTCACAGCAAGGTCAATACAGAAAAAACTAGCCCTAAGAAAATGTCAACAGCTATGAAGCTGGACTCCAGCCTCCAACTTCGCTTATGACTCCAGTGCTACAAGCTGACGAAAAAAAACAACTGGAATAAGGTGTGCACAAGAAGACTATGCAAAGATCAATAAGGGAAAAAAAAGGATCATAGGTAGTCCTGATGCTTCGTCTTGGATTGACAGAACACATACAGCCCAGTAGGTTTCCTCCTCCTGTGCTCGAACTCCATTGGGTTTCTCTCCTGCCTGTGCTGACTATTAGCCTCCATGTCTTTCTCTCCTCAGTAGCCAGGTGAACCGACTCCGGTTCGCGCTCGTGCTCACTCACCATAGCGATTCTCTACCTATCTGGCGCTCAGAAGTGACTCACGCCAATGGTTTCTCTCTCTTGTGCTCGACTCGCATGCAACTAAATGAAGTCCTGCCTACTCTTTG
>VALG01014393.1:0-32098 GCA_009835305.1 Ipomoea purpurea | reverse complement strand
TGTGAAGGTGAGCGTAAATGAAGTTAGTGATCCAAGTGCACATGTACCAATCCCCACCAGTGAGGTGCAGCTTGTAGGTGATGCAATTCAACACTTTATTGTTTGGCCAAAGAAGCTGGTAGAGTTATGTACTGAAGCTGATGCGGTATGTATATTGAAAATATTTCTATTTTAAAATAGTAAGTAATTTACTTTTTAAAATAATAATTCTTACTTGTATTATAATTCACAGTCAAAAGAAAAGACCAAATTGACTTTTCATTCGGGTGTGCAATCTGTTTCTTTGACTGATGGATGCAAAAAGGCCTTTTCAATAGCTCGCCGTTTTGAACACCCTCTTGTGGTCCATGTGGCTCGTGGTATTATGGGAACATTGACTATGACTTGCACCTTGCAAGTGATGAGATAATGTGTTTCGTAAAAATGGAGACCATCGATGTTTCTATAGTTTAGTTCTTTATGAGGTAATAAGTTCTTTAGTATTATTTATTCATAATATATTTATATATATAGTTGGTAATCTATATATAATTGGTTGTGTTTGTGAATAGGAGTATTTACATTAGTTTTGAGTTGGCATCAAAAGACATGTATGGCTTCCTAGATCCATATTGGATTCAACCACAAATGAAATAATATGGAAGACAGTATATCGTATATAAATGACACCATGCAGTCTGGGAAGAAATTGGTATACTTAGCCCCATATGTTCTCAATTAAGTATTAATTACGTTTTAAATAAAAGTACTTATATATAATATATTTTTATTATATATTATATTCACTTAAACTAATAAATTATTTATTTTGTAGTGAGCATTGGATGTTGATGGCGATTTGTCCTCGACTAAATGAAATTTTTTGGTTTGATTCACTTGGTCATGGGCCGCGTGAAGACAATAAACATATAATGAAAACGTATGTAAATTTATATAATTAATAGTAGTTATCATTAAACTAGTGATGCCAAGTATATATATTATATATATATATATATAATATATATATATATATATATATATATATATATATATTATATATATATATAATATTATATAATACTGTATTTGCCCTGTGCGATGCACAGACAAATTTATTTAAGTATTGTTGTAATGTTATTATACAAAACAAAATTAATTTTATTAAAAATGTAAATATAGTTATACTTGTAATATTTAAATGTTAAGACTAAATATGACAAAAGATGCATTCATATTCCTAATCTCATTTGCAATAATGATCTTACAGTTAAACGGACAAAGAAAGACTCGGACCACCTCGTGGTTTACAAACAAAAAAAATAATGATCTTATAAATCTATTAATATGCATTCATACTTAGGCGGGAATTTTTTCCCTTATTAATTTTATTTTACCTAACACTTTTAAATTATTAAAACTAATCAAAATTACAAACTATTAAAAGTTAGTATTATATATATATATTATATATATATATAATATATATATATATATATATATATATATATATATATTTGCTGCAACTCATTTTTCCAAAGCTCATTTACACTTTGGGAGGAAAGCTAGGATTTTGTATATTATATATAAAGAATCTATGTCTTATATTAATAGGTGTCTGACTGCAACAAACATGATAAGTGGAAAGAAACAAAATCGTCCACCAAAATGGACTATATGTTCGGTAAGTACTTCATTCTCCTTTGTAAAACATGCAAACTTATTGTTTTTTATTAATTTATTTTAATTTTATTGTAATTTAATGTAGTGTGCACCAGGACTATGTGGTTTAATGGTACTCGGATTGGATTCCATTTGGAAGATTATGATTTCAAGCCTCAGTGGAGGCGTTATTGGTTCTTTGTGTTTAGTAAGTTGAGAAAGTATATGAACAGATACTACAATGTAATAGAGCCAGTAACTTTATTATGTGATGTAATTTCATAATAAAGTTCATGTTGGAAATTGTTTCCAACAACCTAAGCAAGTAATTTCATAATATATCTTTTTTTCTTAAAATGTTTAAAAATACTTGCTTATTTATTATGTGATGTAATTTCATAATAAAGTTCATGTTGGAAATTGTTTCCAACAACCTAAGCAAGTAATTTCATAATATATCTTTTTTTCTTAAAATGTTTAAAAATACTTGCTTATTTATTAATTTATTTTTTTAAACTTTGTTAGGCTTTGGAAAGACAAGGAAGATTGCCCTACAACAAACAAGAGATTGATGAAGTTAGAGACAAATGATCTAAGTTTTCTTATTGATGAATGGGTTAATAAACGCTTCTTAGTTGATACTTTACGTTTAAAATTAGTTTATGTTTATTGGCTTAACGTTTAGTAGTTTGTTGAATTGTGGTACTTATATTAGTTTTATGTTTAGTAGCTTGAATTAACTTAATGAATTGTGTTCTTTATATTAGTTTCATGTTTAATAGTTTGAATTAGTTTAATAAATTAGTTAATGTTGAATGTTGAATGTTAAATTGCTAGCTGCGCAAGATTTAAAAATTGATACAGGTTGGGTAGAAACCATAAAACGAATATAATATATTAAAAAAAATAACATACGACGTCGGCTTTTAGGGTAAAGCCAACGTCATATTGTTTTTAAAAATTTAATTAATTAACATACGACGTCGACTTTTACCTAAAAGCCGACGTCGTATGTTAATTATTTAAAATAATAATAATAAATATATATGACGTCGGCTTTTACCAAAAAGCCGACGTCGTATGTTAATTATTAAAAAAAAACAAATAATAAATACTATACGACGTCGGCTTTTACCTAAAAGCCGACGTCGTATGTTAATTATTTATTTTTTTTAAAATAAATAAATATACACCGGCGTCGGCTTTTACCTAAAAGCCGACGCCGTATGTTAATTAATTTAATTTAAAAAAAACATACGACGTCTCTAAAGTCGACGTCGAAAGATAACCGACGTTTAAATGGGGTATTTTAACCGACGTTAATTAAAACCGTTTTCTGTTGTAGTGTAAGTGTTGGTCGTACTCAATTTTTGTCCCTAAGTTATCATTGATGTTGCACTTTTTGTCGCTTTA
The DNA here is from genome assembly GCA_009835305.1 of Ipomoea purpurea. NCBI lineage: Eukaryota > Viridiplantae > Streptophyta > Magnoliopsida > Solanales > Convolvulaceae > Ipomoea > Ipomoea purpurea. Next base: position 29,044 of record VALG01014393.1, on the reverse strand, counting down.
CTAATAAAACATTAAGGACGAAATTTGCAATTTTAGTATAGCTTAGAAAAAAAAAAAAAGTGCAACGCCAATGATAACGTAGGGATGAAAAGTGATCATAACTAAATAAGAAATTGATAAGAAATTTCTAAGAAAATAAATCAAATTCATGTATTGAAGAATTATTAAGTTTTATTCATACTATAGAAAAAACAATCCAACAATATTTGGAAACCCTAGACTCTAACCAGGGCGTTTGGTTGGAGTGGGGGAATTATGTGGGAAATGAATTGTAATTCCATGGGAGTTGAATTACTGGGAATAAAGTAGGAATTTAAATTCCAGTGTTTGGTTGACAGGAATAACAATTACTGGGAATTTCAATTCCAATGTTTGGTATACATGGAATTGAAAAGGGAATAAAGTCAGTATAACAGTCAAAAAATGCCATTATTGTTGTCTAGACATTAATTTTTAAGTTAAAAAAAGGGAAGGGGTAATTTTGACTCATCACATATATTTTTTTCCCAGGAATTAAAATACCAGAGGGGGACCATGGGATTTTAATTCCATGAAAATGGGGGAAATTGCAATTGTATGGAATTGCAATTCCCTCCAACCAAACTACGGAATTTTAATGGCATTTGGAATTAGGTGGGAATTAAGTGGGAAGGGAATTTAAAATCCCTCCAACCAAAACACCTGTAATATGCAAAAGAGATATCAAGGTAAACTAGTAATCACAATCGTAGAATCGGATTGGACAAATTTTGGCTGAAAAATAAAGGAAACTGACTTTGATTGGAAATTTTTTGAATCAAATTCACTGCGGAGTAGATTGTACACAGACCTTGTGAAGAATAAGTAGAAATAAAAAACAAATGGGTGGTTCACATCAGTATGGATTCTTCTGCCAAAGCTTCCGTATCATCTATTCAACTGATTTATGGATAGTGTCGTTTACGAAGCAAAATGAAGCAAACTGATTTCAAAAATTAGGATTTTGTTGTTTTAAGCAAAATGCTTAATTGACTGTCATGTCATATCTTTAATGCCTATTTAAACAAGGTCAATAAAATAAAAAAATAATAATAATAATAAATAAATAAATAACAGCTCCACATCAGCACATTGTTACCTATAACTTGAAAGAAAACTTTGTAAAAAAAATTTAGGTGAAAAAATTTAATGATTTGTGAATCGAAACAATTAGTTAATGAAATGGTCATGATGCGAAACGACACTTTAGTCTTAAAAAATAAATCTCTAAGAAAGGAGTTTAGAGGTAGCCTGGATAATGATGGTCTGTCACTTCAATTCCCAAAATATAAAAAAATGCAAGACTATGACCTACACGAATTTTTTTATCATTTTATGATTTATCCTCTGCAAAACCAAAGATTTATGAAATAGTGAGAATGATCTTCAATTCTTGGTTCTAATACACCAGCTAATTTTGGATATATACATTACAACTTTTTACATTGAAACATTACAGTGTAATTTTGATATCCACAGCAGCATAGATAACAATCACAATGCTCATTTCCCCCTCAAGGGAATAATAACAATTGTGTATCTCATTCAAGTCACCAGTGTAGTGAAAAATTCAAAATCAATTGGATTAGGCCACTCCAACTCGAGGAAATGCTCAGCATATGTATAGCATTCGAGATTTGGATGTGAAATAAACAAAGAGCTTTTAATCTTAGGAAACACACAACATATGATAGTTCCCTCTCTGGACCGTTGAACGCGGAATTTTTAAACTGAGAACCTCGAGGTTTTTCAACCTTGTAATAATGCCTATGTCCTTCCACGAAAGATAAGTACTAAGAAAAGTCAACTTTTGAGGCTTTCTGGAAGAGTAGTTGGAAAATTAAAGCTGTTAAAACTTACCATTTCATTTTTAGTCTCTAGAGCAACGTCAAATAAACAAGACTTTTAAAAGCATCAGGCGGCACGTCATTGTCAATGAAAACCCATAGTTCCTTGAACTCTAGAACTTGTTTAAAGTATGTTATTTTTGGGTCCTTGCCGATTACATTCAACCAAATTAGAGTTTGGAGGTTTTTTTTTAACCACACATGGCAGATATAGTGAGGATCTTTTATCAACACGCACGTGCTATAACCATGGAAATTCCAAAATGTCTGGAGGCAGTTGCAAATGTCGACAGTCTTTCTTCTTCTATGAACAAATAATGAGAGTTTGCAAATTTCGAAGCTTAATCAACTAAAAGTTGCCAAGAGAGCCACAATTAGGTAGATAAATCCAAATATCTCAAATGAACCAAATTATCTATTTCACCAGCAAGACATACTGAAATTTTATTAATGACAAATCTAATACTCTTAGCATATTCAAGTCGGAGAGTACCAAAATTTCATTAGTTGTTGCATGGGTTACATTTCGCCAAGTTAGAGAATGGAATGGATTTTATCAGGAACGCTGGCCAATACGTTGATACAAAGTTGATCTAACAACATTTTTGAAGAACACTGATAGTTGTTTGTTGGTTGTAATTGTTTTTCAACACTTAACAAGGCTTTCATTTGAGTCTCTTTCATGCACAAGTCATACAACACATCATGAATCTTACTTGAGTTTTCCATCTAAGCTTTGCTTGCTGACTTGCACTAGATTGTTTTGACTAATAATATCTTACAAGTAGTTCTCTGCCACTTCTTCCAAACTATTCAAAAATCTCTTTGCAACTCACAATTTGATCAACTTGCCCAACATGAATGTCACTGTTTTTGGATCTTGGTATTAGAGCTTATTACGTTTCTAAGAAAATTTTTGTATTATCTTAAACTATTGGGTTCTGATACCAAGTATTGAGCTCTGGTACCAAGTATTGGGCTCTGGTACCAAGTATTGAGCTCTGATACTTTTATTTCCCAACTGATCTTCCAAAAAAACCTCAAAAGGTTGATACTTAGTGGGACTTTTCTTCTGTGGGAGGACATGTACTCAAGCTGACAAAATTTGCCTTCGGTGGTCCAAAGTGGAAACTTGAAGATAGCTGCAAGTTTGGGTGTTTAAAGCTCTTGCTTATTGCATATTCAGATCTAAGATACTAGGAAGTAACTCATAAAAAATTCTCAGTCCAAGAGCGCTTAATCCTAAAAGTTTGTTGGGACTTGAAAGAAAATCCAAAGTGATTTTGAAAATAACAAAATGCAGGACTATGTCCTACACGACTTTTATCATTTTATGATTTATCCTCTGCAAAATCAAAGATTTATGAAATAGTGAGAATGGTCTTCAATCTTGGTTCTAATACACCAGCTAATTTTGGATATATACAACTTTTACATGAACATTACAGTGTAATTTTGATATCCACAGCAACATAGAAAACAATCACAATGCTCATTTTCCCGTCAAGGGAATAATAACAATTGTGTAGCTCATTCAAGTCACAGTGTAGTGAAAGATTCAAAATCAATTGGAAGCTCATTCAAGTCACAACAAAATTTTAGGATTAGGCACTCCAACTCGAGGGAATGCTCAGCATATGCATTTTAGCATTCGAGATTTGAATGTGAAATGACAAAGAGATTTAATCTAGGAAACACAACATATGATAGTTTCCTCTCTAGACTGTTGAACGCGGAATTTTTAAACTTGAGAACCTCGAGGTTTTTCAGCCTTTCAATAATGTCCATGTCCTTTCACGGAAGATAAGTACTACGAAAAGTCAACTTTTTGAGGCTTTCTGGTAGAGTAGTTGGAAAATGAAAGCTTTTAAAACTTACCATTTCAAATTTTAGTGTCTTGAGCAACATCAAATAAACAAGACTTTTAAAAACATTAGGCGGCACTTCATTGTTAATGAAAACCCATAGTTCCTTGAACGAACTTGTTTAAAATCAGTTATTTTTGGGTCCTTGCCAATTACAATCAACCAAATCAGAGTTTAGAGGTTTTTTTTTTTTAACCACACATGGCAGATATAGTGAGGATCTCTTATCAACACGCACGTGCTATAAGCATGGCAATTCCAAAATATCTGGAGGCAGTTGCAAATGTCGACAACCTTTCTTCTTCTATGAACAAATAATGAGAGTTTGCAAATTTTGAAGAACAATGATAGTTGTTTGTTGATTGTAATTATTTTTGAACACTTAACAAGGCTTTTATTTGAGCCACTTTCCTGCACAAGTCATACAACACATCATGAATCTTACTTGAGTTTTCCATCTAAGCTTTGCTTGCTGACTTGCACTAGATTTTGACTAATAATATCTTACAAGTAGCTCTCTGCCGCTTCTTCCAAACTATTCAAAAATCTCTTTGCAACCCACAATTTGATCAACTTGCCAACATGAATGCCACTATTTTTTTATCTTGGTATTAGATCTTATTTCGTTTCTAAAAAATTTTTTGTATAATCTTAAACTATTGGGCTCTGATACCAAGTATTGGGCTCTGATACCAAGTATTGAGCTCTGATACTTTTATTTTCCACCTAATCTTCCAAAAAAATCTCAAAAGGTTGATACTTAGTGGGAATTTTCTTCTGTGGGAGGACATGTACATTATTGAAAGGTTGCCAAACCTCGAGGTTCTCAAGCTGACAAAATTTGCCTTCAGCGGTCCAAAGTGGAAACTTGAAGATAGCTGCAAGTTTGAGTATTTAAAGCTCTTGCTTATTGCATATTCAAATCTAGAATACTAGGAAGTAACTCATAAAAATTTCTCAAGCGCGCTTAATCCTAAAAGTTTGCTGGGACTTGAAAGAAATCCAAAGTGATTTTGAAAATATCAATACACTAAAACTAATACAGATAGACAATTGTTATTCTTCCCTTGTGGAATCTGCAAAGAAAATTCAAGAAGATATCGTGATTTATGGAGGCACACTTGTTATTCGTGATCTTGAAACTAAGGTCGATCTCCTATTCCCCTTCCTTCATAATGAAATATTGGTCTTAGTCTTCTATTATATTTTATGAATTCTTAGGAAAATCCTTCATTCTTTATGTCTTTCATTTTATTTTTTTCTCATTGTAAACTGTTTTTCTAGGATGGATTACCTAATAAAAAAAAAAAAAAAAAAAAACTCTAGGGAAATGGGAGCTGCGATGATGGAAATGGATTAGAAAATTGAAACTATTGTGAGAGATGAAGAAGCTATGATGGAAGTAGATGAGAACTTGATGATTCAATGAATGATTAAAATCGGTGTAAGCTAAGGTATATACCATATGTATCAACATCTTTGTGCATATGTACTTGTGTGATTATCTCTATAGAGCCACACCTCTCTTTGATGTGTATGTACATGTCTAAGCATAACAAATCAAAGAAAATCATATTTAGTTGCATCTTTTTATGCTTAGATGAGTACACAATGAATTGGCAAGGTGACTTAGGACTCGTGGTATAATATATGGTGGTCTGTTGTTCTCATGTTTTAATTGCAATATGGTTGTGACTCTGAGGTTTAATCTAATGTTATCTGCTTTACTAGAGAAACCTCTCTCTACCTATAATGTTAATTCGGTTTCATGTTTGTGCAAAAGTGATGCCTTCTTGGAAGGTATCATTTAAAGTGTCAAAATTTATGCAGGTACAAGAAGAATTCAAGATTGCCTCAGTCTTGCAATGCTAAGACAAATCTTCAGGCACCTGCAAGTCCATTGTGAGCAAATTTCTTTCTAGTCTCGTCTTGATTTAAGTTTTGTGTGTTTTTCCTCTGCTGTTCTTGAATGTTCAGACTCTCCTGTCATAGACATTCATTTGATTGTTATCTATGTGACTATGTATATTGAATTATAGTTTGATGTTCATGTCAAAAATTCTAATATCTCCAGACAGTATTAGAACCAAGATTGAAGATTATTCCAACTATTTCATAAATCTTTGATTTTGAAAAGGATGTGATATTAAATTTTTCTATGCAATCGTCTCATGTATTATAAACACACACACACCCCTTGATATACACAGTAAGAGCCCGGAAAATTGCTTACTACACCATGTGAGAAATGGTAGCTAATTGAAAGGACCAAGCCTAATAGCTTCTTCAGTTTCTGAGAAGAAACCTCACTGGCAGCCCATAAGCAAAAGACAGCTGCACATTTCAGCGATTAAAGGTATTCCTTATTGTGCATTTGGATCTCGAGTGCCTAATCCTCAGAATTTTGCCTGGAGTTGAAAGAACTTCCAACTAATTTTGCAAATAACTATAATCTGCGACTAATAGAGTTAGACTTTTGTTATCCTTCCCTCGTGGAATCTGCAAAGCAAATTCAAAAAGAGCAAGAGGACATTGGCAACGATGCACTTAAATATCATTTAAAGTATCAAAATTTCTACAGGTACAATGAAATTTCAAAATTGTTGGAGTCTTGCAATGCGAGACAAATCCTCAAGAAGCATGAGAAACCCATTAGGAGCAATTGTTTTCTAATCTCGTATTTGTGTTTTCTCTGTTCTTGAATGCATTATTTGTTTCATAGATGCTCATTGTGAGTGTTCTCTATGTTCATACTTGTTTCAACTGAGCTCAATGTGATTGTTATGTTTATTGAAATTATACTCTAATGTTTGTAAATTGTAAGTCATAAATTCTAAGTAAAAATTAAAATTTTGTCCCACTTATTATTTTTTTGTTCTTAATTTTGTGTGTGCTGGTATGTTGACACTTGACATGTCGTCCTTAGTTTTTGAATAAATTTTATTTTTATCTTAATTCATGGTAATTATTATTTTCTTCCCAAGAAAACTTACACAATAATTAAATACGAAAATAACAATTACCCAAAAACTAGGGACAAACTAACTTAGAAAAAAGTGTTTAAGGACAAAATAACAATTATTCGAAAATAAAAATTACCCAAAAATTTAAAGAACAAAAATTATAAGGAGCAACTCCACCTTGAATTGATCAGATTATTGACTTAGTAACTATAAAATTACAAGTTGATGTTTTTATATATAAAAAATAGATATGCATAAAAAAAAAATTATCAACCATTGCAAATGCTCTTTAAAAAGTAACAATATGTAAATCAAATTCCCTGTCACGTGAGTATATGTAAATAAAATTGTAAATAACTAAGAAAAAATTATGAATCCATTTTTTCTGATATCTTTACAAAATTAGTCTTTAAGTAAAAATTCACATCACGAACGAAATTACAGAAATAATTTTCACGTGGTCTTCGGCATATCTCTTTCTTTCTAAAAAGTGCCCAATTGCTTAATTTAAATTCATAATAACATTATTTTACTCTCCACAGGTAAAAGTAGTAATGTATTTTTTTTTATTTTTTTTTGAATATAACATTCCCTCAAGCGGAGCCACAAAAGTATTATCTGACACAAAGTACTTGGTAGTAGTAATGTATTTAAAATAAAATAAACTAAGTTAAAAAAAAAAAAAAAAAAAAAAAAAAAAAAAACGCGTTCGGGGTGGTTTGAGCCTTTTTAGGGTCTGCAGTCAACCAAATCTCTCATCTCTCTCTCTCAAACGATCTCTCGCAGGCTGCAGCCTCTCAAGTTTGAATTCTCAAAATTTACAGTTTTTATTCTTCAATGTTTTCATTTTCTTCGCCGCGAAAGTTGCTTATTAGTCAAAGGCCGATGGGAAAGGTGCACAAGGTTAGAAGAGCACAGTGCTAGCGTTAAGGCAATCGGACTTAACCCTAAGTCCCTCCAAAGAAGGTATAGCAAGATTCTAAGTACCTCAGTGGCTCAATAATCAATCTTTATGTAAAGCTGGAATTTAAACTTTGAATTGAAACGCTCAAATCGAATTTTAATTAGATTATTAGTTTCGAAACTGTTGGTTTGTTCTTCACTAATAATGAGTGTGAAATTTGGTTATTTATTTATTTTATTTTATTTATTCAAATAATTTATTTCACCATTTTCTTTCTTCGGTAGCTAATCGATCCTCCTGTGTGATTCTTCAGTCCTATCATATTATCCTTTTAGCCTTTTTGTTTATAGTGTGCTGGATATAATTCAAGTATGGATTTTGAAAAAATTATAATTAATAGAGTGACATAAAGCATATTAATCTTGCTAAAAAAAGTTGGAAAAAGCATAAGATAAAGTGTTAAAGTAGCTTTATACATTACATAAAAGGGACTTTTCTAGTGAATCTTCCTATTATTAACTTCATTTTGATTTTTTATTGTGTGGATACGGTACATCTTAAAGAAATTGTCCCTTAATTGTCTTGATTTGTTAACAGGTGCTCCTTTTCGTGTGTTTGGAAGTTAAGATGATGTGATGGGGGTTTTTGTATATGTGAGAGGGGCAAATAATACTTTATTATATAGCAGGATTGTTGAGCATTAACGTTTTGTGACTGTATGTTTCATAGGGCAGAAATTAATCAAGGCATCTTGAGATAAGCATTACCCAAGAAAGAAACAAATTGGAGATATCATTAGTTCTCAGTGTTTGATCTGATAATAGGCGCTGGAAAAAAAGTTTAGCTTAATAAAACGCGACCCGTCAAAGTTGAGAGTATTCTTTTTCTTTTCGAGTGGTTGTGAGGATCTGGAGGCTAACCTCACAGGATTGTACTCGCTATAACACTTATATACTCTCTCTCCCTCTCTCCTTAATGTAGTTAGTAGATATTTTCGTTCGGAACGAAAATTGGGATAACAGCATGTGAATATGATGTCCTCTATATTCGACGATTACTGTAGGTGTATTCAGGCTCTCCGCCACAATGTATTACGCATCGGTTAGCTGAATTTCTTTTCAGGAAATTTTTATTCTTACATATTACTCTTGTGAAGAAAAGCTAGGTATAAGTTGCTGAGGGATTACGGCTCCTTGAGCGAGTAACAGGTATGGATTATCTTAACTTCATCGGATGCGTTGTTTTATGCTTGAATAAGGACGGGGAGCATGCCCGTATGCTATAAATTAATGCGTTGGACGTGTCACTTGCAGAAGTTGGAGTTTCTCTGAGTCTAGAGTAGATCTGTAGTCCTTTACAATTACATTGAGCAACAACTACTAATTGCAAGTGGCGAGTCCATTGCCACCTTATAGCTATATGTTTATGGGCCTCTTTGTGTTCCAAAAAGGACAGACTTCCCTTGAGAAAGAAACCGTTTCCTTGGCTGCGCTTCTTGTCATAGCATGACCCATAACTCTTTTCATTATTTAAGGAGAACTTTAAAGGTGCGGTCACCTTGTACTATCGGGTATTCGTGACTCCTATGATAGCCGACATTAACATGTATTGAGCTCGCTGCCTAGTGGTTTATTAACGAAGATTCTACTCCCTCTACATTCTTCTTCTCTATGTTTTATTGACGACTACGCGCACTCACTTTCAAGGATTGTTTCTCACGTCTTGTTGGTCCACGCATCACTCCAGGACAATGAAATGCTTACTACCCTCTAAAAGTTCCTTTATTTTATTGTTAATGCTCTTACAGGCATATCGATGGTATTCTGATTTCTTCATTACTTTTGCACTCTCAATTCACTTCAAGAGCTCAACATGTGTGGTGGAGTTTGCATCTCTCTTTTTGGAACCAGATTGTAAAGATGTTACATTTAAGCATTCATTTCTGTTTATTAATAATTACTTTTCATGTTAATTTCTTTCCTCGATTGAAATTTGTTTTTTGGTTTTTTTTGTGGGAGGGTGGGGATACTGATTTTGAATTGGTTTTTGGTTGTTTAGCAGTGACAAATTACTTTTTGGGTGAATGGGGGTATAATTTTCTTATTATTGAAGAGAGGAAGAGATAGTTTGGATTGTACTGTGATCAAGAACTTGTTCCTTTTTGGACCCAGCAGCTAGGCCAACTCTTGTGTGGCAGGTTATTCAGGTTTGTTCTTTTCATTATTTGAATTTCATGATTTCATTCTGATGTTTTGTATGGTCCATTGACTGTAGCAGACCTGATACTTTGACCACATGTTAGCATGTTTAAACAATTGGGTGGTGCCTATTCCGGTTTTACCTATGACCAATGTCATTGTTATTTCAAAGAAACTGGAAGATATTAACAAGCTTGTGTACAACATCACTGATATTGACTGCTATGAGCATTAATCTCTCCCCTAAACAAGTTAGTGGTCACATGTTCTGGGAGTTAACATAATTTCTAGTACAGCCATTTTAGCATTCCCAGAAATATTCCAATGAATGTGTTATGCTTCTGAGCATTTATTCACACCAATGAGTATTTACCTAAGATAAATTTAGCAAGGTGAGTTAGGAGTCATGGTATAATTTAGGGCTCTTTTGACTGTTGTTATCATATTGTAATCGCCAATTTGGTTGTGACCTGTGAGGTTCAAACTAATTGCATCTACATCTTTATAACTCATGTAAAATAATTTATTGTTTTAGGTTAGGTGGCACAGATGAACCTGCATCTACATATAAAGTTAATCCAATTTTGTGGTTGTGAAAAGGGTGATGCCTAAACTCTTTGGAAGATACAAATTTGATATGTCAAAATTTGTACAGGTAGAAGAAGAATTCAAGTTTGTTGAGGTCTTGCAATGGCATACGATTCCTCAAGAAGCTACAAGTCCATTAGGAGCGCCCAAATTTCTTTATAATCTTGTCTTGATTGTTTAAGTCTCTGCTATTCTTGAATTTTCAGACTTTCTTGTTATAGATGTTCATTGTTATTGTTATCTATATTAGGGATAATCGAAATTACACTGTGATGTTCATGTCATAAATTCTATATCTCTAGAATTAGTTGGTGTGTATTAGAACCAAGATTGAAGATTATTTCCAGTATTTCATAAATCTTTGATTTTGCAGTGGATGAACCATAGAAGTCATGAACCATAAGTGGTCTACAAATTGTGCTGCCAATGCTATAGCACAAGAAACCAAAGGAAACTATGTTGTATAATTTCTGTTTAGCTCAAAGGGTGCTCTTTTGTTTGCAAAAGAAGTTACTTTTTACTTCTACTTGTCATAGTTCAACACATCAAACAAATGGTTGGCAACAATGATGATGAAATATCATTTTGATAGTAACAGCAACATTAACACTTGAAGGAATCTAAAATACCAAAGAGACGGAACAACAACAATCCTAAGCATCACATTCACAGATGAAGTTCAACATTAACACATCAGCAACTCCACGGAACATCATTTGATAACAAGCATGTGCAAATGAACATCAACTTCAGCGAGCCCGGACGCATTTTTGGGAAGCAGATGCATCATTGTAACTAGTTTTAGGTTGTACATGGGGAGGGCGACAACTCTTTCTTATCTTTTTCTCCCCTCCTAGTGGAGAGGGGGGGTGGGGGGTGGGGGGGGTTGTTCTTTTTCATCCGGAAGTAGTTCTGTGGCAATGGTAATAGTGGAAGTTGGTGATAGACGAGTGTTAGGTGTGAAATCTAAATAGTAATGGTATTTTGAAGGATAGATAAGGTTTGACTTCCGATAGATCTATGAGATTTTTGTTTGTGGTTAAAGGGTTCCAAAAGCGATTTTAGGGAGTTTTGAATGAGTTTTACACTAACCAACAATTTTAGGGAGTTTTAAATGAGTTTTACACTAACCGTAGCCAACACATGACGGCTTTGGAGAGAGCATCAGTTCTTTCTTATCTTTTTTTTTTTCTCCTACTAGTGAAGGGGAATACTGCCTTTTTTGTGAGAATCGGAAAGTAGTTTTGTGGCAATGGAATAGTGGGAGTTGGTGATGGATGAGTATTAGATTAGAAATCTGAGTAATGGTGTTTTGAAGGTTGGACAAGGATTGGTGATGGATCTACCAGTTTTTGTATGTGATTAAGGAGTTTCATAAGTGAATTTAGGGAGTAATGGAGAAATTGTTCAACAACAATGGCTAACACATGAAACAACGGTGATGAGTATAAATTTTAGAGACTAAGCTAGTCCTTCCCTGCGTGGCCAATTTTTTTTTTCTTTTTAATTTTTTTCTTATCTCAATGTTTCCTTGGTTACCAAGAGGGATTTGGGGAGGGCATCAGCTCCTTTTTTTTTTTTTTTTTTTTTTTTTTTGGTCTGAAAGTAGTGTTGCGCCAATGGTACTGGTAGGAGTTGGTGATAGATGAGTATTATGTGGAAGATCTAAGGAGTAATGATGTTTTGAAAGCTCGACAAGGCTTGATTGGTGATGAATCTACAAGTTCTTGTTTGAGATTAAGCGGTTTCAAAAGTGAATTTAGAGGGTTGTGGAGGTGTTTTACATCAATAATGATTGACACATGAAACAACGGTGATCACTATAAACTTTAGAAGTCCATTGAAATAACTGAAGTAGACAAACAAAGGTGTTGTAGACACTTAAGCAAGAAGCTAGGATTTGTGAATAAATGGATTTAGTTTTCTATTTTAGTGTAATTTTATTCTTTTTTTAAAATGAATTTTAAAGTTATTGGGCCTTTTTCTATCCTTTTAATTGTTTTGTGTGCTTTTAATTATATTTGAAACATTATTGTTAATACATCATTTTATCGTATCTGCTTTAATTCAAGTAACAAATGAACTGCTAATACAATAACTTATAAGTTAGAAACTTGATGTGACTCAAGATATATCACAATTAACGAATAGTTATGCTGTGCATCTGTATGCACCATAGATGCAAAAACGACATCGTTTTATTAAAAACGCGCTTCTCCCCTTTAAAAAAAAAAATTCAGGTTCAATTCCTAGCAACAACATTATGTTGTTCATTCATTATGGAATTTTAGTTCATAGATTATGGAATTATAGTTCATCGATTATGGAATTATAGTTCATCGATTCTGGAATTATAGTTCATCGATTCTGGAATTATAGTTCATCGATTCTGAAATTTTAGTTCATAAATTCTGGAATTTTAGTTCATTTATTCTGAAATTTTTAGTTCATAGATTATATTATGGAGATTCATCGATTATGGAATTATAGTTTCGAACTTGATTTTTTTTTTTTAAGGGGAGACGCGCGTTTTATTAAAACAAACGTCGTTTTTGCATCCGTATGCACCATGCTTGGTGCATACGGATGCACAACCTAATTTGCCACAATTAACTTGATGTGACTCAAGATATATCCCAATTCAAAAAATGGCTCAATGGAAGTCCTAAATGCATTAGGATCCATAAGCTCATCTATAGGCAAACCATGGATTATTTCATAATAAACCATTCTTCTTCCATTTGCATTCCTCCAATGGATCATTTCATAGTAAAACATTTCTTCCATTTGCATCCCTTGCTTAGTTTCTCCCTTTTGATATTGTCTATCTTAATTTCATGTTCTTTATGCTTTATGAAGAAATAAAGACAACAATTTTGCCTATTAAAACCCGAAGTCATAATGGCAATTATTCATGTTCTTTATGCTTTATGAAAAATAAAGACAACAATTTTGCCTATTAAAACCCGAAGTCATAATGGCAATATGTCAAGTACGCATTTACATCACAGACTTAAGTACAAGCAATATCAAAGAAATAATTTGCATGGTGGTCACCATCCTTTTTTACCTTCCAAAAATGTGTTGATTACTGCAGCTTCAAGATTCCCTGACTAAATTCCTTTCAGGTGCATAATTGTGGATTTAATGCTAGGTAACAAAGCTTGAGATACAAGAATTGGTAATGAAAAGAAAACGCCAAAGCATTATTTAGCAATACAACTTATAAATCAAAAGAAAAAGATAAGTTATTCCATTCCCAACCTATTCCGTGAACCAAACATGTGGTAATAGATCTTTTACGTATATGCAAATATGCAATGCGCAGAGGGTTAACATTAAAATATTCTACATTCTTGGAATGCTAAAATGGCTGTACTAGAAATTATGTTAACTCCCAGAACATGTGACCGCAAACTTGTTTAGGGGAGATCTTAATGCTCAAAGCAATCAATACGAGTGATGTTGCACAAAGCTTGTTAATATCTTCCAGTTTCTTTGAAAGAACAATGACATTGGTCATAGGTAGAACCTAGAATTGTTTAAACATGCTAACATGTGGTCAAAGTATCAGGTCTGGTACAGTCACTGGACTACACAAAACATCAGAATGAAATCATGAAATTCAAATAAGTGAAAGAACAAACCTGTCACACAAGAATTGACTCAGCTGCTGGGTGCAGAAAGGAACAAGTTCTTGTCATAGTTCAACACATCAAACAAATGGTTGGCAACAATGATGATAAAATATCATTTTGATAGTAACAGCAACATTAACACTTGAAGGAATCCAAAATACCAAAGGGACAGAACAACAACAATCCTAAGCATCACATTCACAGATGAAGTTCAACATTAACACATCAACAAACCATCAACCGCAACATTATTTGATAACAAGCATGCAAACGAACACTTCAACTTCAGCGAGCCAGGTCGCATTTTTGGGAATCCAATGCATCATTGTAACTAGTTGTACTTGGTTCGCTTCAAGAGTTCAAGATACACAAAGTGAAAAGCTAATTATTTGCAAATAATCCCTCCTCTACCGGAGGTGATCTTTCTTGGCAAAGAAATTAATGCATATAATTTTAACAGTATTTCAAAATTATGGACAATTTAGTATATGAACCAATTAGGACTTTTATACTTCCTCTGCTCATATATGATTGTCATCTTCCCTATAATGGGATGACAAAAAGAAAATGTCTCTTTTTTGTAAATAAAAGTTTAAAACATGTATTACTCCATAACCCAAAATACATTTTAACTAAGAACTAAGAATTTGAAACATTAATGTTTAATATTTATACATTTAGTATTTAATACAAAATGTCTTTTACTTTTAAATTTACAGTGTATTTATTATGCAAAGAATAATATATCACATAATCAATACATTAAATGTACAATTTTAAAAATCTGTGTGTCATGTTAAGGGACAATATTTTCTAAAGAGGAAGAGTAGTAATCATGGAATGCTAAAAAACTACGAATTTTAAATTTAAATAAAAGTAGAATATAGTTGAGGAAATCCCAAATTGATAGGGGTTGATGTTCCTATACCTTGAAAGAAAGTTTTCTTGAGAGTTTTCACCCATCTCTTTGCCAATCACATTAGGAATCTCTCCTTTAGAGTTTTTTTTTAGTCTTTCCCTTCGACTTTTCACCCTCTCTTCACGAGTCTCTTTACGAATCTCTTTAGACTTTTCAACCTTCACACATAGGAAAATAGTTCAAAAACAAAACCAAGAAAAGAAAATAAGATAGAAATGAGGAATTTTAAAATAAAAGAAATTAGAATTAGAGATATACCTCACTTAAAAAATGTTCAACAAACTACACCATCCAAAATTCCATTAACCATCTGCTTCCTTTCAATCCTCAGTGCAGACTCCACAAAGGAGGATAACAGTTGATAAACTGAATCAATTGAAGCGTGTGAATATCTGAATACCACTTGGAAGTTCTTTCAAGTACCAGCAATATCTTAGGACTAAGCACTCCAAAACTGGAAAACTATTTGCACTTGCATTCCAATGTTTAAGATCCAAATGCTCAATAAGCCAAGAACTTTAATCGACAAAAAACAGTTCTTGGCTCCCACTCTGGCAACAAAAAGCGAAATCTTTCAGTTTAACACTTCAAGGTTACACAACTTGGCAATAATGTCCATCTCCTCCCAAGGAAGATAGGTATTACAAAGAGTCAATTTCTTGTGTTTGGTGGAAACAAAATAGGGAGACGAAAGCGCTCGGCCCTTCCCAGTTCAAATTTTAGACTCTCAAGTTGATATAATCTGAGTAAGACTGTCAAGAGCATTAGCTGGCATTCCTCCTTCAACATAGATTCCCAATTCCTTCAAGTTTGGAACCCTTGTGAAGTCTGGTGCTGTTTTTGCATCCCAACAAGCAACCTTCAACCAGAAAAGAGTCTGTAGATTTCCTTGAATCGATTTTGGGAGATAAAGTGAAGATCCCTTGTCAAGGTGCACGTGCCTTACCAAGCAAATCCAAAATAGTCAATGGCAGTTGCAAACGACACTCTTCCATCCATGAAAAGAGAATGAGTTTGCAATTTTGGATTTAAACAATTGAAAGTTATAAAGAGAACCCGAAGTAGTTAAGCTAAAATATCTCAAATGATCAAATTCACAACTTCATTTGGCAAACCATTCCAGCATTTTATTGAAGATAAATCCAAAACTCTTAGCAATCTGAAACATTTAAATATGAAATCGCAATTTTGCAAAGGTATAAAGCTTTTCCAAAATGGAGAATGGAACGGATTTTACCCGAAGTGTAATTCAATGAACTTGATTGAGTAATTGACCAATGACGGGATTGACAGCTCATCCAACGACAACCTAATTTTGATTGTTCCGATCCCGACCAAGTTCTTGCAAGATCACTATGATATTCATTACTAACAACCAAAGTGTTCTCTTCTTGTGTCTTTTTCAAGCAGAATTCACGTACAAAATCATGAAGCCTACATGACTTGATTTTTCCATCAAAACTCCACTCCACAACTAGAACTAGATTTCTGGTGATAAGATCACACAAGGATTCCATTGCTACCTCTTCCAAACTCTTATACATCTCTGACCTCAAGAATCCCTCTGCCACCCATAACTTAATCAATTTTTTCACATTAATGTTACTGTCTCCCGGAAAAATTCCCAAGTACAGAAAACAAGCTCGCAAGTGACTCGGCAAGTTGTTGTAGCTCAATGCAATCATCTTTGAAACTGAGTCACAATCCATTCCTGTTAATGGTGAATCAATGTTTTGGGCAAAATCCTCCCAACTCTTTGGTGATATTTCAAGTTCGTGCAGAATTCCAGCAATCAAAACAATTGCTAGTGGTATTCTACCACATTTCTCAACAATTTTTTCCCCAATTGACTCAAGTTCAGGGGATGGAAATCCTTCCCCCTTAAATAACCTTAAGTTTTTGACAAACAAATTCCAGCTTTCTGCAGAACTTAGAATACGTAGATTAAAAATATATTTATACGACCTGCTAGCATGGAGAGCCACATCCAATATTCGAGTAGTTATTAGAATCCAGTTTCCCTTTGAATCATCTGGAAGATACTTTTGAAGGAAATCCCAAACCTCTGTGGTCCGAATGTCATTGATGACGATGAAATACCTTTGGCCTTTGAGAATATTGCCCAGTCGATCTGCTAGGCATTGAGTGTCTGCTTCGGAGATTTCGCTGGTCAATGAAACAATACAACCTATAATGCCAATTAGTACTTTTCTTATGCTGAATTCTTGAGACACAGTGATCCACGCCCGAATGCCAAATTTATTGGCAACTCCTGGATCGTCATAAACTTTTCGAGCTAAATTGGATTTCCCTGCACCACCGATTCCAACAATTGAGATTACTTCTCGTTCCACGGGCTTGGAACGAATGAGTAGGCTCCCTATTTTTGAAAGTTCATCTTCGTATCCTATCATATCCTCATGCCCTAAATAAGACTTGGAGAGGCCATAACCATCCCTGATATGGATGTGCCCTAGCTGTAAAGAAGAAGGTGTTGATAAAGCAGCAGCATCATCAATTGAGGCGGTAGGTCTTACTTGCAAATAATCTCTGATGCGCACTTCAACCGACTCAATATCCTTCACTACTTGTTGCAAGGTGTGATGAAGATCTTCACAAGCAGCTCCAACTGCGGCGCCGTCTCCCTTGTCAGCTGCCAAATAAAAATCAATTAGTTTGGACTCAATTTTCTCTTCTGCTTCAGCTGCAACATCTCTGATTATTCCTTGATGCGCCTCTGTTTCGATTTTCGACTCAGATTCTCCTAAATAGGATTGCAGAAAGCATAGCTTCTTCCGTAAGGATGGAATGATTTGAGTATCAGTTGGAAGAATCAAAGAAGGATGGGGTTGCTGAAGAAGTTGTTGCTCTACTATTCCTAATATTGAAGTAACAACAGCATAATCCATGAATGTGTGTGCGCGACTGTAAGCCCCTCTGTTTGGGTTTTCTGGACTGATCTTGAGAAAAATAATAAATGCTGGTGAACTTGTGAGGAATTAATTTTGAGAGTTAATTATTGAAATGGTCATGACTATAGCTAAATTATTAATTTGTCTTTGACTATTTTTTTAATCAATTAAGTCTCTTAATTTTAAATTTTTTTTTATCAATTTGGTCCTTCGTTTGTTTGATCGTTAGTCAATCGTTAATTTGAGATCAAATTGATAATTCGTCATAGTTAAGGAACTATTTTTGGTAATTAACTTTAAGGGTGGACAATTCAGTTTAGTTTTCTCGAACAGAAGCGTACCAAACAATTGTATACTGAACGGTTCGGTAAAAACCGAACCTAATACCGTTTGAATTTTGGATTGATATTTTGTTGTATATTAGACTTTGGATATGGACTATGTAAACACCATAACACATAATATAGAACTTTTGATAACAAATCATAAAGAAATCAAATAAAACATTTACGAGAGAAACCCATGAGAATATGAGTTGAACGGCAGAGCAAGCAGCAAAGGAATTGGATTTACTATTTATTTATTTATTTATTATATTTTTTTTAAAAAAAAATCAAACGGTATTCTGTTCAGTTCAATTTTTTACCGAACAATTCGGATCGGTTCGAATCGATTTTTTATCGAACTGTTCAGTATACAAGAATCCAATACTGTTCGGTTGTTCGGTATATTACCGAACCAATTAGTTCGGTACGGTTCGATTCGAGAAAACTAAACCAAATTGTCCACCCTTAAAGTTAATTACCAAAATGGTCACTTGACTATAGCGAATTACCAATTTGGTCCCAAGTTAACGGTTGACTAACGGTCAAACAAACGGAGGACCAAATTAGTTAAAAAAAATTTAAAATTGAAGGACTTAATTGGTTAAAAAAATTAGTCAATGACCAAATTGATAATTTCGCTATAGTCGATGGACCATTTTGGAAATTAACTCTAATTTTGACAATTATACAAGTTTGAATTTTTTTTGGAAAATTATTCTATATTTGATGTAATTTTGACTTAGGTATAAGGAAAATCACTATTAGAAAAAAAAAATCCCATTTAAGAAGTTCTTTTTATGGAGTAATTGTGAATCTATTAAATTTATTTAAAAGTTAATTACATTTTTAGTCCTAAATTTATAAATGGCATTCAACTTTTAGTTTTTTTTTTTCTTCAAATCATCCTTCTTTGATCCTAGTATTATTGTGGCATGATCATTTTTTGTCCTCCATCAACAAAACTGTTTAAATTTTATAAAATGCAATGACATTTAGATCTTCAATTATGATTTTTTTTAATAAAGATAAAAATATAGCGGATTAACCTATTTTGTATAAAAATGATCGAGATGGTCTTTTAAGATTCCCTTTGACTTTTTACTAAGCGAAATTTTGTGTTTAAGGTGCGTGGTTTTTGTGCTATGTGCTTAAGGTGCATCAGTTGTTAGAAACTTAAGTGCGTTGATTTAAAATTTTTGGTGTCTGTGTTTTTTTTTTCTTAAGGTGCGTAGTTTTCATTCTTAACCACGTTTCCCACATTTTCATTAATTTTTAATCGTTAATTTGAGTTCATCCAATAGACTAGATCTTTCGCACTGTTGCACCTAAAGGAGTTGCCGCATCTAATTACACACACACACACACACACACACTAGTATAGTATCCATGCGATGCACGAGATAAGTATTGTTAAACTTAGGAAAAATTATAATTTATGCCCTTCCATACTATGTTAATTATCAATGTCACCCCCTAAAGTATTAGTGGTGTAAATGTTGCCCCTCAATTTTCAAAACGGTATATATAGTGCCTTCCTGTAGTGTAAATGTGGCCCCTTATTTTTCAAAACGGTACATATATTGCCCCTCCCGTACGGTACGAGAGGGGCAATATTTACACCACTAAAAATTTATGAGTGATATTGATAATTGACATATTATGAAAGGGTATAAATTACAAATTTTCCTTAAACTTATTATCCAATTGTGTGAAATAATTAATTTTTAATTTAATATTATCAGAGAAACTAATAAAATAAAAAAGGTATAAAATTATTTGTATTTTGTAAATTGAATAAATAAAAAATTAACATGTAAATGGTACACAATAAAATAATAAAATTAAGCCTATGTTATTAATAAAAAGAAAGTCTTACAAAATTACAAATTATTGAAAACTTCATGATATACAATGTTAGTTGTTGATTTAGTAGTTGTAATTGAGTCGTTAGAAATCAATATTTTCAAATCATATGAATTGTTAATCAGAGATGCAGCCACGGTACAATCCTGGTCCATGTACCAAACAGTTTCTTTGATAACAATCTCAACCATGTGCACATGTTTGACCCTTGACTTTTGTTCTATGGTCATATGCATATTGACGTGAAATATTTACCAGTAATGTAATATTAGAATAACCGTATGTGGAAAGCAGTGACCATAGTTGTATTGATGTAGTGTCCCTTAGTATAGAAAATCAGCAGTGTCGTCTTTGTCCAGAGCTATTGAACGTGTTCCCTCAACGCTGAGGGAGCCATCTACTTATACAAAGGGCAACTGTAACAACAATGGGTCCAATGGGGGGAGCAAGCCTTTAATTCTCCTCCTCATCAATGGTGCTTCAAAATGCAATGAAACGGTGACCTGTTGGAATTCCGTCCCGTTGGAGTATTTGTCCGTTGGGTTTCCCATGTGGTGCCGGGCCAAGATATGGCGTCGGTCAGATGCCCCACCTTAATGATTCGGGTTCGGTGCCCCAGCCTAATTATCCTGTCACCAGTCCCCCTACCTCTTGAGTCTATGGATGTGTTTGAGTTGACTAGGGAGTAGACAAATTTGCTTGATTATCGTGCAGAATCCCTGGTTTGATCCTGAGTATGTGATTTTATTTAAAAAATTCACATATGATTTTTTTTTATTGTATGCTGGCCGAGACGGGCTACGGCCTAGGCTGGCAGAGGTGCGTGCCTCCGGTCGATCGCGGCCGAGGCGTCGCCTCGACCAATCGTGGTCGAGGCGTCGCCTCTACAGATCGTGGCCGAGGCGTCGCCTCTACCGATCGTGGCTGAGGCGTGCACATCGGCCGATCTCGGCTGATCGTGGCCGAGGCGTGCGCCTCGGCCGATCGTGGTTTTTTTTTTGTATGCTAGCCGAGACGGGCTGTGGCCTAGGCTGGCCGATGTGCGTGCCTCCGGCCAATCGCGGCCGAGGCATCACCTTGACCGATCGTGGACGAGGCGTCGCCTTGACCGATCTTGGCCGAGGCGTGCACCTCGGCCGATCGTGGCCGAGGCGTGCGCCTCGACCGATCGTGGCCGAGGCGGGCTCCGGCCTATTGTTTTTTTGTTTTTTTTGAAGGTCGAGACGGGCTTCGGCCGGCCGAGACGTGCGCCTCGGCCGAACTGTGGCCGAGGCGTGCACCTTGGCCGAACTGTGACCGAGGCGTGCACCTTGGCCACTTTTTGGCCGAGGCGTGCCTTGGCCAATTCGTGGTCGAGGCGTGTGCCTTGGCCAATTCGTTATCGAGGTATGTGCCTCGGTCTTGCCCGCTTTTCCTCTTTTTTTTTTTCGAAGGCGTCCCATGGATGCCGAAAATGAACTTGCTTCAATGAACAACATGGGCAGACCATTTTTCCGAAGACGCTTCGTAAATGATGATTATGCTTCAATAAACAACATGGGCGGACCATGAATACAAGATATTATTCCAAACGATTTCATAATATAAAGCGGGCGGACCGCGATTACCAAGCACTAGTCCCAAATAACTACCCGAATATTAAGGAAAATACTTAATCAAATGTTCCGAGTTCCTTGCCCGATCGATCATCCTTGCAGATGGTGTGGACTTGTAGATCCTTTTTGCCAATCTTTTTGTATGTTTTTACATAACAACTGCGGACTGCACGCTGGTCTCCTCTGACGACTCCTATCCCATTCGGAGTAGGGAATTTCATACACAAGTGTTCCACCGACACTATGGCCTTGAGGGTCTCCAGTGCCGGCCTCCCCAATATGATGTTGTGTGCACAAGTGAGTCTTACCACGATGAATTTCACGTCAAGTTTGCGAATGTTAGGGCTCATGCCTATCTCCACTGGTAAGACCACTGACCCCTCCATCTCCACTGAATCACCCTTAAATCCAGAGAGTGGGGTACGTACTTCTTTGAGCTGGTTCCTAGGTATCCCTAACTTGGTGAAGCCATCGTAATACATCACATTGACTGAGCTTCCCGTGTCGACTAAGATGCGGCGGACAATGACATCGTTGACGTTCATCTCAATCACCAGGGCATCACAATGGGGTAACGGGCCCTCTGGGAACGCGTCAATCGTCAGAGAAGGTGATGGCCTCCTGTCTCTGTTTCTTTTCTCTGTGGAGACTCACCATCTTCTCCCACGTATAGCTGCCGACTCCACTTCTTTCTTTCGCGGGGCGTGTCGCCCTACGGAGGTCACCATAGATAACGGGGTATGGTTGGCTTCTTTTGTTGGTCTGGGGTCTACTTCGGTTTCTTTCTCGCTATATTTCTGCTAGAGGACGGATGACTCCCAGAGGGCCCGCTTACCCCATCGTGACCACCTAGTTATTGAGATGGACGTCATACGATATTGTGGCTCTTGTCCGTCGCATCTTAGTCGAACACGAGACAACTTAGTTCTTATTTTTTTGAGCCGTTCGAGCCGGTGGACGCCGGTGCCATCCTCATTCCTCCAAAAATTTTTAGCAGATGGATTTGTTGCGGTTGTTTCTGCTGGCTTTGATGAATGTCGATTTGACGATACTGAAATGTCGGAAGTGGCGTCCCCTTCTTGATTGTACACCGAATGTTTGACTGATGGTTGCCTCTTCAAAAAACGTGACCCATCAGGCATCATCGCAGTATCGTCATAGAACGGGTGTTGCCTGATGATACACCCACCCTGCAGTACTTTGTTCTTCGGTGTCGTGTTTTCCTACGTGTGGGAGAGACTTCCATGAAAGTGCGTCACTCGGGACATTCGGACAATTCCCATCTCCTCGGGAGGGCTTCAGCTTTGTGGTAGACTTAATCAAGATGACGGGATGAGGTGATAAGAGCGATCTAAATTTATGCAGAAGGGGGACCGCACGGCTTAACATTCGCAAACTCGGACGTGGATTCATCGGAGGTAAAGACGCGTCCGTTCGTTTGTGCGCACGACGGTTCCTTCGCCTTCATCCCTTGGGGATCAGTGTATGGTTCGAGAGTTGTCCTGGCTGGGCGGGACCAGCTTTCCCAGGCTTCATAGTGTATCGCTGACCGACACTATTAGGTGGACGCCCTTCATAGTTCCTGTGACGTCCTCCTAGTTTGTTTGGCTACTATCGGCGGTTACCCGTCTCTTGGAATATTTAAACGATGTGATGTGTATGAAGTTCTCTCACACGTTTAATCCGCTTTGACATGAGATTCTGAGTAATATGAGAGAATAGTCGAAATGTACAGAGTGAAAGTAGAAACCAGGCGTAATCCAAAGCAGCCGCAGTTGATTACGTAAATAAGCATGTCAAATAGAGGTTAGAATTTATTTTCTTAGAGCGGAAAACTAGTAATCATGTTCATTAAGATACCAATTCGCATCATGATAGATAGGAGAGAGATCATCTTTTGAGTTAAGACGGAGAGGCCGAGAATCTTCGAAGGTAAATAGGAACTCGAGAAAATATTTATCTGTAAGTATATATTCCTTAATATTCTTAGAAAGGGGGTCTAATCGTCTATTTTTTTTTGGTTTAAAAATCGCGTTCCGGCACTACCAGCTTGATTATGTAATGTTTGATAGTATATCTATTTATGGAATAATGAAGATGGGTATTATAGTATAAAAAAATGGTTGTATTATCATCTCCACGCCCCATCGTTGTGTTTGAAAGCAATGGATTCTTTTCAGTCTTCTACGACGGTAGAGCCATTCAGGATGAAAAAGCATTAGAGGTTGGAAAACTAGAGGAAATAATAATTGGTGTACATAGTTATAAAAGGTAGGGTGAGGACACACAGCTTCTTGGAGCCAAAGATAAATTGGTTTCTTGATAATTGAATTTACAAGGACAGAGAGCGCTTCGTACGTCCTCGGCCTATAATAATATATACAAAATAACAAAATATAATAAAAATAACAAAATTAAAAAAATACAGGACATACAAAAAACAACCACATGGTACGGAAGCCCCGGCACCCTAGGCCACAATTCATATCAATAGTGATAAAGGAAGGATCGTCCATATGTTAAGGTGGAATTCGACCGAAGGTACAGTCAGACAACGTTTGAGCTCCTAGTTCTCTTTACAGAAATCGACATGAAGGTGCACGCATCTACAACCATCAGAATACTCTCACCTAAAGCTACTGGCTGAAGAAGCACGTTTCGAGGATCATCTATTTGATTGGATAGCGGTCGATGCGACGCCTGAGCATGATATTCTGGTCTCGATAATTACCTGTGTCAGCCCTTTCCGTATTAAAACATACGACTCTATTACGAACCACTATTTTTAAGAAATTATGGAATTTCACCACGGCCGTACTTGCAGACCGTGATCTAATCGATTGCGCTTAAGATCGGGACGCATGCCGCCTTCGATCACGATCGTCGGAAGGCCGTATTGGTATCCGCCGAAATAGACACTTTGTTGCTATTTCCGACCCCCTTTTTTTTTGGCTTTCAACTGATTTAAGATACTTTCAGATGGGGATTCAGAGGAAATTTTCTATAGTCGGAGAGTCGACGTTGACACACACATCGGCTCATACGGGTCAAATGCTGAGAGTCGCATAGGGCAATGGTCGATCCTGTGAGGATCGGGTGGCGTACGGGGGTACGGGCCGGCAAACTTGGCAACTCCAATTCCGCCACTCAATAAGATCCATCCCCCTTTGCAGCCGGGCGCCCTGGGCATGAATCATGGGCTCGCAAGCGCGCGTCTTGCACATGGCCCAATTTAGGCAGGTCACAAGCCATTAAATAAAAAAATCACATATGTGAATTGTTAAAATAACTAATACAGCATCACAGTACAGCTCTAACTCCGGGACTGGTGGTCAACCGAGAGTTTAGCTGTATGACTGATATATCGAGCATAAAATTTCACGTCATTATGCTATCTTCGCTTTATGATTTTTCTATTTTTTACTATCGAAATCCGGCTAGCTTCTGCCCCAGGCAAATTTTTGAAGGGGCCCACTGGGGTGACTAGTTGATAATGGTGCTGGCACCCGAACTTCCGAAAACATTCATAAGGACAGCATCTGATCTCGGGACACCATATTATTAACCCGAACCGCGTGGAATTCAACTTGGCAGAACACCAACCGGGTTGGAAATTCAATTAGGGTCATTCATTGCATTTGAAGGAGAGAAATTAAAGCCTGAGCGCCTCATTCATGACTCTTCATGTTATTGCGGTTAGCCTCAACTCCCCAATTATGACCTTCATGTATCGTTACCTACCTAGTAAATAAATAGAAACTCCCCTCAGCTAGGAAGGGACGCCATATTCTGTACTGAAAGATTGAACACTTAGCAATACAATTATCTCAGTTCACTTATGCAACTATTGTTATTCATATAATATTATCCGGTAACATATTTACAGTCAGGAATCCAATCCCATTTCCATTCCTGTTCATCTGCGCTGCTCTAACCATGGTCGGCAGCACAATCTTGAAGGAGGACGAAAGAAAGTTATTATTTGTTCATTTTCTTCTGATGTCTCTGAGAATAAAAGCAGTGGTTGATAAGGACGTGAAGGAAGTGCGAGATGTGGATATACAGGACAGGGAATGCAAAGCTACATCGAGGAACGCAAACGCGAGTCGCCGAGCGAGAGGCCGCCTGGAAAGCCCAACTTTCTCGCCGTGAGGCAAGCCAAGCTCCCTATATAGTTTTCTCCATTATTTTGCTCTTTAATTCAGTGTTGTTAATTGTTAATTGTTAATTAAGCTCTTAAGTTAGCACCTTCATAGTTAGTAATGGTTGGAACAAACTGGAGAGTTAATTTTAATTTTGTTTAGTTACAGGATTAATGTTCTAGGGTTTATTTGCTATCATCTGAAAGTGTGCAACCAGAAAAAGAGTTTCCCAGCTGGGATCATAGAAAATGGTCTGAAAAAGATCCCTACCCATACTAATAAACAATAGCTTAATAAGAAGTGTTACTTTGGTAAAATCCCTTAAAAGCAATTCAAATGTTTGTATTGTCTATCTCTCCGTTTCATAGAAACAGGAAGCAAAGAAATGAGAAATGTAATATAGGAAAATACGAAATGCGTGGAAAAGTATCAAATATGTATAAATATAACATGTACACGTTTTTTTTTTTTTTTTTTTAAATATATTTCTAAATTTAGAGAAATAGTTTTAAAACATTTTTTGAAGATTACGAAAATTTGTGGGAAGAAATAAACGTTCAAGTGCTAATATTTAAGAGCTTTTAAACGATAAAATTAAATCTCTTTCCCAATCAAACAACGTTTGTTAATTAATTGCTTATAATTTGAAGCTCAACATGTATAAAACCCTATAAATTAACTAACAAAAAGTTATATGGCATGCCATATATTTCAACGATTTGATTCATGTTTTTATAATTGTATTCTTGAAAATCGTTTTCTTAAAAATATTTATTTATAACGTAATATTTATAATAATAAATTTATTCTCAATCATGCATAAAATTCAAGATCAAAAGCGAAAGAATTGCAACGCTAACTTGTGATCGACCAAGATTACAAGCCCTACTACTTATTCTCCTCAAGAAATGAAGTTGAAGAATCTAAGGCTCTATATTGACATTACTTGATGTAGCACGTACCATTTCATAAACCCTAATACAAATTCATAATTTTTTGCATCCAAGAAGTTGTCAACTTAAAAGGTAGATCCTTGATATCCTCATTATCACTTAAAAGAGATTTTTCCCACACTATCTTTGTAATTTCTATGTTGAATTTATGGATTTTTATTATTTTTTATTTTTATTTTTTATTATTATTATTTTTGTGATACAAGGTAATGGCGAGTTGTTCATTACTAAACGAGGTAGTGGAAGATCCAAAAAATCTTCTATAGAAGTTGATGTTCGCACATACACAACACCAAGGAAACTCATGATCAAGATTAAAAAGCTTTGGGACGATAACATGAGTACTGCGAGCATGTCATTTCTCAATAATACCTAGGAAACCTAGGACCAAGGGTACAAGAATATTGAATCGTAAACAATCATTTTGAGGACAACGTTCTCTTCTTGATCATAATCAAAAGCCAAATCCAATCTCACATAGAGAAGTTGAAGGAGTGCCATTTCATGATCTTGATCCATATCGAGTTAACAGAGTTTTTTTTCAAAATGGTCCTTCAACTATTGCTCATTCTCTATTTTGCATTTCAACTTTCAATTGCACCAAAGCAGTCCCTCGACTTTCAAAAATTCACCCAATTTGGTCCTCCGTTAAGCTTTCTGTCAACTCAGTGTTAAAATGGAGGGAATTTTCGTCCGTTTACCTATTTTACTCCTAATATACACTGAAAAATAGTCGAGAGACCATCTAGGGAATAGTCAAGGGACCATTTTTGAGAAAAAACTCGTTTTTTTTTTTTTTTTTTGTTTTGTTTGTTTTTTCTTTTGTTTTTTTGTTTTATTTTGTTTTTTGTTTTATTTATTGTGTATATCTTCATTTTTTTTAGAAAACTCTATCAATTTAGAATTGTTGTACATTTTTTTTTACAAATATAAAATAGTTAAAATCTCACAATCCAACCTTAAATTTTTTAACTTTTTTATGGCTTTTGCCTCTTCTAAACATACAAATTTTTTCTCTATTCTTATTCAAGTTTTATAATAAGTTTCGTAAATTTCATAATACGCATATACGTTTTATTTTATCTTTTTATGGTCATATATATATATATATATATTATATATATAATATATATATATATATATATATATATATTATATAATATATAATATATAACATACTAAAAGTTCATAGACAATCAATCATTATGATTCCATTAATATTATTTTTATCGTTAAAAATAACATTTTTTATTTTTTGGTACATACCTTGATAATAAAAATCTCTTTTCATATTCTCAAGTTATTAATGGATGGTACTAATAATATGGCCCTTTATGCTAAAAATTAAACCAATTTTCAAAAATATTTTTCAACATTTTGTCATTGACCGGAGAAGTGAGAGCGTACGTTTTAGTTACCGAGAAGGCCAGAAGCACCTCTCTAACCTGAGAAGTGCGCCATCGATCCTTGTGACAAAAACGTAAACTTACCTTTCGGCAACAAAAATTGTTCCTACATTTTGCATTCTTTGGGTGTCTAAACTCGAAAAAAAAATAATAATTTGTATTTCAATGACAAAAATAATATTTGGGTTGGACGGAAGCTAAGGAATTAGAGAGGAAATGATTGTAATTGCGGTGGGAAAAATAATAAGGTTGGAATTCAAATTACTTGTTTGGTATGGAGAAAAGAATTATTGAGATAGAAGAAATAAGTTGATATAAAGACTGAAAAAAATGTCATTGTGTAATAATAATATTAATTATACTAAGGGCATATTTGGTCATTTCTTCGTTTTTCCTTTAACTAATGGGAGTATGACCGCATAATTGCAATTCAACCAAATGGAGGGAATTGCAATTCCTCCAACCAAACAAATGTAATTGAGGCCTCATTTGAATTTCATTCAATTCAACCAAATTAAAGTGTACCAAAACAGGCCAATTGTCATTATTAAATTAGATTAATTTGGTTTTTATGAGCCATAAATATGCTATTTATCTCTACTTCCTACTATACTTGTATGTTGACAGATTAGTTTTCACCGTCAACTTAGAAATCTCAAAACAATTTATTTTTCTCTAACTCTCTTCTTGGTTTCAAAAAGAAAATTGTCTGCACATAATTTCGTAAAATAGTCGAGTGCTTAGCTTGTATTCTATTTTTCACTGAACTTTGGATTTAGTGCCTCAAACGCAAAAGTCGTAGTCCTTTTATCCTGGGTGACTGTACGCCACAACGCTCCTAACACCCTCGTGGAGGTGGCGAATCAATTTTAAGGAGTGTTGGACACGCGACTCGGATTTTGCTTTT